>PVJH01020600.1:0-40294 GCA_004026705.1 Nesogale talazaci | reverse complement strand
TGCTCTAATTGTGAAGTGAGCCTCCCTGGGGAGAATGTGTGTGTGTGTGTGTGTGTGTGTGTGTGTGTGTGTGTGTAATGAATTCCTCTGCGTGCTGCCACCGAGTCCTTAGGTCTTTGTTTTAGAGACTGCCCTCGTTGTGATCAAAATCTCCAGACTGTCAGCAACAGCGTCTTCCGCCTATCCGCTGAGCGCCCGTGGGGTGGGGTGGGGTGGGGTGGGGGTGCGGAGGGAGGGAGAGCCAGTGTTTGCCGACACAGCTCCCACGCCCCAGGCCCTCTACATCCATGACCTCATCACAGAGGGGGCCAGAGTGGCTCCGTCCTGTCCCACAGGAAGTGGTAGAGCTTGAATCCCGACCCTGCTCTTGCCCAGTGCTCTGTGCCTGGAGGGGGGCACCCAGGAGAAGAACTTCGAGGCTGAGGTTGCAAAACGAAACGCCTTCGGGGGCAGGACCCAGAGGGGACTGGGCAAAGGAGCAGAGAAGTCTTCTGCAATGGTGTTGGATACACCAAAGAGAGTTCCGTTTGACAGTGATCCGTGGTTGGTTCGCTTACCTTAGGCAGGGCTAGTTCAGGTTCAAGGTGGTAGGGAGGAGGAGCTACATGTAAGAGTTCGAAAATCAGAACACCTGGGCACAAAACTAGCCTGTGGGCAGCCTCCTTGCGGTCCCCGAGAGTGGAAAAACACCCCATCAGGGACGGCTCCACTTATCCACTGTGAACGTCCATTCTAAGTGCTACCGTCCACGCAACTCAATCGCATTAATTTATCTATTTCGTCAATACTGATTGAAGCACCTGTCACTCCCAGCAGTGCAACAGATAGCCATGGTTTCTACTCTCACAGGAAGGGGAGTAGAACTAGGTATATGTCTTATTTTACAAAAGAGTGACCTCAGGGGATCATTTTGAATCAAGGTTTAAAGAATATCTCAGGGAAGGGGTTTATAGAAATTTGCAGGCCCGTTGATCTCATTTGACAGTAAGTAGGTAGAGAAGGAACTGATACCAAGGGCTCAAGCAGAAAGAAAATTTTTTTTGTTTTGTTTTGGGCATCACTGCCCTCAGGTGGTGGGAGTAGGAGGCCCAGTCTTTGTTCCGTGGAGCTGGAATCGAACCTCCATCCCAATGGGCCACAGTCCCGTGCATAAACACTACATCACCGGGGCTCAGCCCAAGAAAATGTTTTTTAAATGAGGATGGCAGCAAATGTACAAATGTGCTTGACACAATGGATGCATGTATGGATTGTGATTAGAGCTGTCTGAGGCCCCAATGAAATGATTTTAAAAAAAGAATACAATACACACACCTTCTCTGATTTGAAGGTTCTCTTTGTCAGCTCAAAGGTGTTTGTACAGACTCCACCTGAGCACAAGGAGGTGTTCTGGAATGCCTGTACTCTACAATGTTGTCCATAGCTTGTCATGATCTACACAGTCGAATGTCCTAGCATAGCCAATAATATACAAGTAACTATTTTATGGTATTCTCTGTTTTTAGCCAAGATCTACTTGTCATCCACAATGAGATCTCGGGTTCTACATTGAAGATAGAATTGTTAAAGATTTCATCTTACTTGGGTCCAGAATCAATGCTCATGGGAACAGCAATCAAGAGATGAACCGATGCGTGGCCTTGGGTGCATCTGCTGCACAAGACCTCTTGAGAGTGTTGAAAAGCAAGGGACTCAGGGGCGCCTGACCTGAGCCATAATATTTTCTATTGCTTCATAGGTATGTGAAAGTTGGACGTTGAAGAAGGAAGGCTGGAGAAAGTTGAATGCATTTGAATTACGGTACTGATAAATAATATTGAAAGTACCACGGACTGCCGAAAGAATCAACAAATTTGTCTTTGAAGAAGTATAACCAGAATGTTTCTTAGAGGCAAGAATGGTGAGGCTTCATCTCATGTACTCAGAGAGATCAGTCCTGGGAGAAGGACATCGTGCTTGGGAAAGAAGACGGGCTACAAAAGAGAGGAAGATCCTCGCCAAGAGGGACTGGCGCTGTGGCTGCAGCAATGGACCACTGTGAGGATGGCCAGGGGCAGGCGGAGTTGGTCTTGTTGTATACAGGGTCTCTGTGAGTCCTAACTGATGCACAGCACCGAACAACAAGAACTGAATAGGCACCCATTCTTTTTGGTGTGGGGCATTTCTTGTATCTTGCTCACAGATTCTCTCAACATTGCAACTGGAAGCTTGAAGTTTTCGTTAGTCCTGTGTTAGATTGGGTAGACTAGGAAAATGAAATCAATGACATTTAAATGTGTATAAGGAAGAGCAGTGTGTTAAGAAGTTATCTTATATCAAGAAGGTGTCCCACCTCGGTCCAACGTAAGTCCAGGGGTCTGACGTGAATCAGAACCCTCTTCAGACTTGTAAATCGAAGCCTGATGATGAGGAGCAGTCGTTCAAGATGCAGGAGATCGAAGGTCAGGGAATGCAGTCTTGTGGATCCAAGGAGGGTAGGAACTTGGCAGATGTGGCAGTCACGAATCTATGTCAATATCCGGACTGGGAATGTAGGGGTGGAGTCTAACTTGCCAATCTGGAAATGGTCAATCAGACCTCTGTGTGGGCATGGCCTGCTCCTGAGAATTCTGGGAAATTCTGTCCTTCCTTTTTGGAGGCAGGAAACATTATCTCTCTCAGCTCAGTCTCTTGGAGACATTCTATTGACAAGACACATGGCAGCATGCTGATAGACCATGAACCCTGGAAACTGGAGGCGTCATGAGGAGACCCCTGCCACCGCTGAGATGTTTCCACCACCACTGGATACACAAGACTCTGCACCCACTGGTCTGTGATTGTCCTGGTGTCATTGTTTGTGCTTCGTGAGTCTGAAGAGGACTTATGGAATGGTATCAGACATAAGAGCTAATATTGGACTTATGGACTTGGACTGGACTGGTTGGGATGCTTTCTCAATGTTCCCTTCCTCTTGTATATAAACCTCTCCCTTATATACATGTATGTTTTTACGAATTTGTTTCTCTAGTCTACCCGGACTAAGATAGCAGAAGTAGTTTCCATGTTGGAGGCAGACAGAGTCCAGCACAGTTAAAGGCAAAGAACAAGAAGAGAATGTCTCCATTTGATTTCTCTCATATACAAAAGGCCCCACTCCCAGGGAGGTGCCATCAGGCTAACACTTGATTGAGAGGTTGGATGCCACTCCTTCCCCCACTCAGGTACCATTAAGTTGACATAAAATCTAACTGCCACATGAAAGTGATGCTCCAGGGGATGATTGATAATGATAACATAAAATGACAATGATCTCTCCCTAAGGTGAATCAGAGGCATAATGCTAGCCCCAATCCAAGAACAATTAGTTCTTCTGAAATGCCTTACTTGGTACTTGACCTTGTGAAGAGATTACTGAAGCTGGGTGCTGTAGCAAAGAGGAGTGAAGAAACCAGATGGTGCCCAACTAGCAGAGAGAATAGTATCCGGAGTCTTAAAGAGTTGTGAAGACTTGCTTTCAAGCAAGCAGCTAGATAAGCGAGTCATAATTAAGTACACATGAAAGACTGTGTGACTCAAGGATTGTAAATAATATAATACAATTCAAACCTAAAGGAGGGAATGATATCAGAGTTTAAACTGTGAGCACCTGGTTTGCAGAAGGCTCTGGATGGCCACAGAAACCCGAAATCCACTTGCAGGATCTATCCATGGAGTAAGCGTCCCAATGAATGCCCTCTGACCAAAGTTGAGGGGTATGGATAACCCTATTTTCAGATAGAGAGCATTGCAAAGTTGATGTAGTTAGCTTAAGATGAATTTCTTATCATTTGATCTTTCCTTTGGCTAACTTGAAAGCTGTTTCAGTGAATAAAAAGAGTGAAGGGGAAATACACGTGGATTAAGCTTCTGGAGCATCCCCACCGACCAGAGCTATGAATAACCGTGCTTCCAGGCAGAAGGCACTGGAAAGTGGTTAATATGTAGCAGCCTTTCACTTGATCTCCCTTATGATCCATTTAAATTTGGTGCTGTTTTTTACTGTTTTCGGCTTTCTTTTCAATTGAGGTTTTTTATTTGTTTTACTTTGCTATTCTTGTGGGGGAAGAAAAATGTGTGTGAGATATGCTTCCAGCTTGAGACATGCTGAGCACGCTTTTCCTTTTGCCTCCTGACTCCTGGTCTTGCACACCTCATCTGATCGTCTTTCATTTTATCCCACCTGCCTTCTGAAATTTTCTGTTCAGCTCTTCACCCCATCATGTCTTCCATTTGATGCAGGGCTCTATTCTCAAGAACGAGTTGCAACATCTCTGCTGACACCACCTTTAATCTTTTGCTTCCTGTCTTTTTAATGAGCTCTTGGTTTCTTCTTCTTCTTTTTTTTTTTTTTTTTGGGGGGGGGGGCATCACTGCTCTCCGGTGGTGGGAGTAGGAGGCCCAGCCCCACTGCTGGAATTGAACCTCCGTCCCAGTGGGCCGCAGTCCCGCGCACAACCACTATGCCACCAGGGCTCAGCCCAAAATTTTTGTTTGTTTGTTTGTTTGTTGTTTTAGGCATCACTGCCCTCAGGTGGTGGGAGTAGGAGGCCCAGCCTTTGCTCCTGTGAGCCAGAATTGAACCTCCATCCCAGTGGGCCGCAGTCCCGTGCACAACCACTATGCCACCAGGGCTCAGCTCTTTTTTTGGGGGGAAGGGGGGGTTCTTCTTTCTGTGTGTGTGGCATCACTGCTCTGGTGGGAGTAGGAAGCCCAGCCTTGCTCCTGGAGAGCTGCTGCTGGATTTGAACCGTCAACCCTGTGGGCCGTAGTCCCGCACACAACACTAGGCCACCAGGGCTCAGCCGTCTTGGTTTCTTCTTGTATGCCCCCAGCCACCTGCTCGTCACTCACGGGAGTTTAACGTGTCAAATCTGTTCTCAAGACGTCCCTTAAGTTCCGGTGGGATATACACTCAAGGTTGTGTTTTGGCTCTCCTGGATGTGTTTTCATTTTCTTCAGTTTCAGTCTGAATTTACATCTTAGCGATTGGTCATCTGTCCCACAGTCATCCCCTGGCTTTGCTTCGGCCAATGATATTGCGTTTCTCTTTTGTTTCTGCCCAGAGATGTAGTCTGTTTGCTTCTGTGTCTTCCATCTGGGCCATGTCCATGAGTAGAGTCAACATTTATGTTGTTGAAAAAGGTATTTTCAATGAAGAAGTCTTTGGTCTTGTAGAATTCTATCATGCACTCATCAGCTTACTTTCTAATACTAAGTCCACATTTTCCAACTATTTTTTTTTTTTTAGGCATCACTGCCCTGGTGGTGGGAGTAGGAGGCCCAGCCTTTGCTCCTGGGAGCCGGAATCGAACCTCCATCCCAGTGGGCCGCAGTCCCGCGCACAACCACTACGCCACCGGGGCTCAGCCTTTTCCAACTATTGATCCTGCCTCTTTATTTCTAACTTTCTAATTCCAACTGTCAGTATTTATCACTGTATCTTCATGGGATGTTTGATCAATATCATACTGAAGAAGTTGGTACAATTATTTGTTTTTGGTTTTTTTTGTGGCATCACTGCCCTGGTGGGAGTAGGAAGCCCAGCCTTGCTCCTGGAGAGCTGCTGCTGGATTTGAACCGTCGATCCTGTGGGCCGCAGTCCCGCACACAACCACTGTGCCACCAGGGTTCAGCCTGGTACGAATATTAAGTCTCTTCATCACTGGCTTTAGTGGTTGATATGTAAATTCAAATACTAGGTGCATTAACGGATCTTCCTTATAGACAAACAGGTGTCGTTACTAACTAGCATTGCACTTCAGGATAGATCTTGAGTTTGTTTTTGTTTTTAATGATGAATATTATGCCATTCCTAGAATTTGCTATTCTCTCTATAGTCAACTACACGACTGTCAGATTCAAAATGGCCAATACCAGTTCATTTCAGCTCATTCATGATTAAGATGCGGACCATTATGTGTTCCATTTCACTTTTGACAGATTCCAGTTTTCCTAGATTCCTCCTTCCTATGCTCCGTGGTCTGGTTCTTAGTGGATGTTTGCCATTGTTTCTATTTTGAGTCATGCCCCACCAGCAAATGTGGGGCTCAAGAGATGTGCTCCACACCTGTCTCCAGGTTAATTCAGTGTGGAGGAGGCAGCTCCACTCCATTGTACACTGGATGTCTTTCGACCTGAGGGGCTCATCTTCCAGCAAGACAACCGACCATGTTCCGCTGTTACTCATAAGGTTTTTAGTCACCAGTTTGTCAGACATGAACCACCTCTTCCTTATACCTCCTCTGATCGCCATCAAGTAGCTCCACAGAAACCTGCTTGCCACGGGTGACCCTGCCGGTCTTTGACTTACTGGTGACAGGTTCCGGCATCACAGCAGCATGCAAGCACCACCGTGCAACGAAGCGACAGACAAGTAGGATAAGACAGCTGCGGATGGTGCAATCACCGGGATTCAGGGACTTTGAGCTTGGGTGACATGGTGACTCATGGGATAGAAGAGATTTGAGAGATGCATGGAGGGTGCCCTAGTTTTATATGTGCCCCTGGGTGGGACAAACGGTTCAGTGCTCAAGACTGGCTGAAAGGTCACTCCGAGGCTCCTCAGAAGAAAGACCTGTTGATCTGCTTCTAAAAAGGCACAGCCCGATGGAGCAGGTGGAAAAGGTGCTACTGTGAACCATATGGATCAGCGCCAGGGCGTAGGCATTGTTTTTCCTTGCTCTGTAGGCTTCTGAGGGGATCCTGGCAGTGCAAGCTACAAACCAGAATGTTCAAACCCATCAGCTTCTCTTCAGGGGAAGATGGAGCCGTCTGCTTCTGGAAAGAAGACAGTCCCGTCCTTGAAGGTCATTGAGTTAGAATTGAGTCAATAGTGATGGGATTTTTTTTTTAGAACTTCAAACCAGTCCATCTGGTTTGACTCCATGCCAAGAATGTGTATTTCCATCCCAGAGAGATGCCATCAAAACCTAATATCTGGTCTAAATGCAGATTCTAACTCAGAACCTCACTTCTGTGTTGTCCCCAAGATTTAACAGCTGGGTCTGTTTGTTTGTTTTTTTATATACACTGAAACAAGAATTGGTAGAGGAGGGTGAGTCCCGGTGGTGTAGTGGTTGAGTGAGAGACCGCGGCCCATTGGCTTGGCGGTTCAAATCCAGCAGCAGCTCTCTGGGAGCAAGGTTGGGTATCTCCCATGACCACCAGAGGGCAGTGATGCCATGCCCTTCAAAAATTGGGAGAGGAGTGGGGACAACAGGGAGAAGGTTGCCTTGGCTGTTAGAAAGTCACACTTATTTTAAAATATTGGGGGAAATGTCATCCCTTCCATCCTGCCTTGATCAATCTACTCACTGCTTCCATTTTGATGTGTTTCCTGTCCATCTTTTTCATGTGATGGGACTTATTTTCCTTCATCTCTTTTTTTTTGTTTTTGTTTTTTTGTTTGGGCATCACTGCTCTCCGGTGGTGGGAGTAGGAGGCCCAGCCCCACTGCTGGAATTGAACTTCCGTCCCAGTGGGCCGCAGTCCCGTGCACAACCACTACGCCACCAGGGCTCAGTCCCTTCATCTCTTTTTAAAAAATCATCTCATTGGGGACTTGTACAACTCTTCTCACAATCCACCGATACATCCATTGTGTCAAGCACATTTGTACATTTGTTACCCTCATCATTCTCAAAACATCTGATTTCTATGTGAGCCCTTGGTATCAGCTCCATTTCCCCCCTCCCCCCTCCCTCATGAACCCTTGATAATTTATAAATTATTATTATTTTGTCATGTCTTACACTGTCTGACATCTCTCTTCACCTACTTTTCTACCGTCCACCCTCCAGGGAAGGGTTTATATGTAGATCCTTGTGATCGGTTCCCCCTTTCTACCCCTTTATTCCTTTTACAGTCAAAACCACAGTGGTGAAACTCAAATGCACCCGGTGTAGGCAAGGCTGTGGAAAGCAGACTCTCTCATGCCTTCCCTAACTTCAATCATCTCCATTGCCTCTGGGCTAAGGGTGGGGAATGGGATGACAACGTCCCTCCTGCAGAGCTGTGCAGATTTGTAATAATAGTATATCATTACCTTGCTCAAGAGGTCACCTGTAGGTCAGGAGCGGGCTGTGAGCCCTGACCTGTGGGTCTTACCTCCTCCGAGATGGTCTCTGGGAAGAGCATCCTTGCTGCTCTCAGGGATCAAGGGAATGGGAGTCCTTGGAGCAGCCCCAATGTGGGGGTGTGGGGGTGAGGGTGGGTGTGGGACGACTCTGTAGATGGAAGGGGTGGAAAGAGAGGGGCAGGGGGACCCATGAGGTAAAAGGAGGAGACTGCCACTGGATCCCGGCCTGGGGTCACCCTATGGAGACCAGGTCAGACCTAATTGTTACTCAAGAGAAATTGTGCAATCTCCTGATTGTCACCTCTTGGCAGTGAGTTCCCTCTTGTACCTACTGCGAAGGCAAACAGAACAAGTCGGCAGGCCATAGTCCACACGCTGCCAGCTGGCTCTCGACTCAGGCGTCTCTCCCCTCCACTTAGGAAAACATTTACAAAGTGCTTGCTCCCTGTCCCTCCTCCAGGACCTGATCGTCAGGTCTGCAGGCCGAGATGCGGCTCAGGGACTGGATGCATCTGGCAGGCTGCGCTTGGTGTGGCCTTGCGTTGCCTGGGTTACAGCTGAGCGCGAGCATCTTTCCATAGTCCCTCTAATCCTGTTCTCTTCCTCCATAGAATTTTCTTCTGTTACGGCTTTAGTTATGGGCAGATGTAGGACCCCCCTCCCCAGTGAAGATTTTCTCCCGCATCACATCCCTGAACTGGACTGCTTGTGTGGGGGAGGAAGGGCTGTGCACACATCTCAGCCCCCACGGCAGAAGGGAGCTCAGGAAAGACATGACCCAGATAAGCCATGTTTCAAGAGTGCGTGGCATTTAGGTCTTCACGGTTCTTTAGTTCTTGGCACAAGTATTATTGACTTAGTTATCAACAGATTCAACAAACCCAACCCTTGAAAGAGCCAAACAGAGAGAGGGGGCCCCCATGGCCAGCAGGCAGTGGACTAAGCTGAGGGGCTCAGGGTTTCCGGTGTGTGTGGGGCGGAGGGGGCAACTCCTGATGGGCTTCTGCCAGTCTAAGAACCAGCTGCTGAGAGGCTGGAGATGCCAGTGCCCCCTGCTCACCAGAGCATCCCTGGAACTGACATGCCTCCTCCCTGTCATCACTCATCCGAAATTGGAGACGCTTTTCAGGGAATGAGCCTTGTTTGCACAACCAGACTGGAGTTCCAACTCTAGTGACATCCATGAGCTCCCCGAGCCTCCATTTCTCCTGGGAGATCGGGGTCCTAAGACTGCCCTCTCTATGAGAGAACGTGGGGAACAGAGCCTCCCCTCGATCACTGCTGTGCTCACGTCACTCGCCTTCCTCTGGCCTGGGCCCTAGGGAACCGCTTTATCAGGAACTCCAACTGCCTTGCCTGGGCAGCTCTTCCCGGAATGGCCTCCCTGAGGACCCGCCATCCGGCCTGCTCTTTGTCCAGGGTGCTGCCTGGTTCCCTGACGGCTTCTCCAGGGAGTGGGTTCCTAGAGGGCTGCAGAGAGGCCGCACTACTTTGAGCAGGTCGCTATGGGCTAGGTCTGCATCTGGGCTGGGGACCCCAGGTGCTTGGTTGTTCTCATCAAGGTCGGCAGCAATACTCCAGCCTCACAACCCCTTCAATAAACACTCCGGGGGAGTGGATCTCTTCAGCAATTGGACCTTGACCCCGGATGGGGGTGGGAGGGGGGTGGTAAGCATTGTGAGCCATGCCACTCTCCGGCTCTGCTTTGCAAACCCTCCTGGGAAGCCACACACCATCTCCTGCAAACACCAGCAGGCTTCATGAGCGCTGCAGTCCCTTCCTTGTGCTCTTGCTTCCACTGGAATATCCTTCTCCGTCCGGTTCCTTCCTCTGCCTCCTTCTAGAGCCTCGGTTTCCAACCTTCCTCACACCATGACGACTCTTTTGACCCTTTCATACAGTTCCTCTTGTTGGAGTGCCCCCCCCCCACCATAACATTATTTTTGTTGCTACTTCATAACTGTCATTTTGCTACTGTTATGAACTGGGCGACTCCTGTGAAAGGGTTGTTCGACCCCCAAAGGTGTAGTGGCCCACCGGTTGAGAACCGCTGTTTTAGCTCAAGGTCAGATACTCTTCCTTGGAAGCTCCCGAGTGCCCTCCAGGCAGAGGTAAGCAACTCTTCTTTCTTTGTAAATATTTATTCTCACTCATGTATTCGCTCTAGTTTACCTGAGGGTCTTCTTTAAGCCTGGCAGAGGCTACCCTGATGAATAAAAGAGTAGTTCTTGTCCTAAAGGCACACAGACACTGGGGAGTGTGGGTGGGGGAGAGGAGGAAGTCAGACCCTTTCACAGGCAGACAGAGGCACACGGGGGAGGGGCAGCTCACCAGTGCGGGAGATTAACACAGTGACAGAGCTCTAGTGGCACAGTGGTTACAGTGCTCTGTCCCTAACCCAAAGAGTGGCGGCTCAAACATAGGTGGCAGTCTGCTCTGTACCCCTCGACAGCCTTGGAACTCTCTGGGCCAGGTCTGCTCTGGCCTGGGGATCCCATTGAGACAGCCGCAACTCCAGGCAGCGCGTGTGTACGACCATGACGAGCAGGTGCCAGGACAAGGGCAGACGCAGAGAGGTAGAAAGCTCCATTAGGTTGAACCATTCCATTCCAAATGGCCGCTTTTGTAGATCACCAATTGTCAGATATCAGCAATTTCATACGGTTTGACTTAATGTGTGACCTTCAGGATCTTGGGCTTCATCTTACACCTCACTGTTTCTGAAACGTTCATTCTTTTTTTAATAAAAAATCCCCCAGTCTTTTTGGCACACAATCCACATTTAGACAATTCAGTAGTTCAATCCTATCAATGACTGTACCATTACCATCAGATGTTTTAGATGTTTTCTTCTTTCTTGTCCTCATGGTTATTATCTCCCCATGCCCCCCACACCCCAACTTCCCTGACACACCCCTAAGAGACCACTAATCCAGTTATTGTATCCATAGATTTGAAGGTATAGATTTCATATATAGAAAAACAACATCCCACCACCAGAGGGCAATGATGCCTTAAAAAAAAGAAAAACAACAATAACAACAAAAACAAAAACCCTATCATCAGTAACAGTAAAACAAAGGAAAACCCCAATAGAAAATACTAGAACCTAGAACACTTGAACAGAGGTCAAAAGGGATATTTTTAAAACAAACAACAATAAAAAAAGGGAGGTCAAGTGATAGGATGCTAAATTTTAGCTTTTCTATAATCCACTTTCCAATGCACTCTGTCTGGTAGCAAAGCTATTTACATCTCTGGTCAATGGTCAGAGGGAATTCACCAGGGACTTAATTCGCATGTATTCCCCATTCACTTTTTTTAAAAAACTGAAACAATTTTCAAATGGGCCAAAGGGGAGAGCAAATGAAAAGAGGTTACAATTGAACCTAGTTGTAGCCACCATAACCCATTTTACAATGCTCTCTATCTGATAACAAAGCTATTTACCTTGCTCAATGGGTGTCAGAGAGAATTCACTGGAGGCTTAATCCTTCCAAATGGATTGTGTTTCCACTGTCCTCCAAAGCTTTCTGAAAACTGGGTGTTCACAATGTGAACTTCACAATCCCGAGACCAAAAAAAAACAGATTATGTCGGCTATCAACACCAACTGCTCTGAAAAGGATGATAGCAGCTGGTCCTGGAGGAAAATGTGACCCCAAACTCAAAATCGTAAGAGACCAGGCTTACTGGATGGATAAAGATTGGTGGGACCCCTAAGACTATGATTCTGATGTTTCAAGTCTGGAAAGGAACGCACCTCTATGTTGGAATAATCAGGCGAACCATCTGGCTGAGAGGCAACAAACTCCACATGGCAGAAACACATCAGCCTGTGTGATCATGAAGTGTCGATGGGATCAGGTAGCAGGCATTTAAGACCCAGAACAAAATCATACCAATGTGAATGGGGGTGAGAGGAACGGAGAGGAGACCCAAAACTCTTCTGTAGGCAATTGGACTTCTCCTTACAGAAGAGACAAGTCAGTGAGGGTGCAGTATAGCACTGATGAAACATTCAACTTTCCTGTAGTTCTTTAATGCTTTCTCTCTCCCACTCATGACCCCAATTCTACCTTAAGAGTCCAGCTAGACCAGAGCATGTACACGGGTACAGATAAGAGCTGGAAACACAAGGAGCCCAGGACGGATAAACCCCTCAGAACCAAAAATGAGTGTAGCGATACCAGAAGGGGAAGGCAAAGAAGGTAGGGGGAGGGGAGAAAGGGGAACTGATCACAATGATATACATATAACCCCCTCCCTGGGAAAAGGACAACAGAAAAGTAGGTGAAGGGAGACACTGGTCAGTGTAAGACATGAAAAAATAATAACAATTCAGAAATTATTGAGGGTTCATGAGGGAGGGAGGGAAATGAGCTGATACCAAGGGCTCAAGTAGAAAGAAAATGTTTTGAAAATGATGATGATGACTTATGTACAAATGTGTTTAACACAATGGATGGACGGATGGATTGTGATAAGAGGTGTATGAGCTCCCAATAAAATGATTTTTTAAAAGAATAATTAACCATTTAAGATTTTTTTAAAAAAAGGGCAGCGTTTGCCCAAAGACAAAGTTCAGAGAATTGGAAAGAAAGAGGAATGGAAACAGGTAAGAGGACTGAACCCCGGTAGCATAGTGGTTGAGTGCAGGACTGCAGTCCACTGGCTTGGTGGTTCAAATCCAGCAGCAGCAAGACTGGGTAACTCACACGACCACCAGAGAGCAGTGATGTCCCCCAAAGAAACAAAAAGGAAACAGGTAAGAGAGAAGAAGGGGGTAAGTGATGGTCCATTGAGGGGCTTGCAGTAGATGAGTTCAGTCAAACTTTGTATGGATTGTGGAATGTCAGACTTGATCTACTCTAAACAAAAGATTTTGTTGATTTATTTAAAACAGTCCTGAACCAGATGGTGTCACTGGGGATTTCTACCAAACATTTGGAGACTAATTGACACCAATACTGTTTAAGCATTTCAAAGAGAGAGAGAGAGAGAGAGAGAGAGAAAGTGGGAACACACCCCCGTTTATTCTATTAAGCAAACATTACCTTGACATGCCAACCAGACAAAGACATACACAAAAACAAACTATAGACCAAATAAATATCTCTTCTGAATCTAGATGCAAAATCCTTGACAGAATATTAGTGATAAGAATTAAACTGAAAGAGTCAGAGTCAGACAGTATGACCAGGTGGGATTTATTCCAGGAGGCAGAAATGTTTCATCATTAGAAAATCAATTAACATGAAATATTATATCAAGAGAACAAAGGAAAACAGCCACGTGATCATCTCAGCAGATGCAGAAAAGCCATTTGATAAATAAAACCCTTAAGAAGATCAGAATAGAAGGAAAATTCCTCAGTATGATTTCAGGGCATATATGAAATGTTAACAATTGAAATTATTCAGAATGGAGAAAAACAGAGAGCTTTCCCCTTGAAATAAGACATGGGAGGCTGGTCCAAAGGTAGTGAGACCTCACAACAATTGCTTACAGTCAACTACCGGTCAACCTGTTTGTCTACCCCCCATCAGTACTGCACTTGACTAGTTTTAAAAAAGAAAAAAAGAAAGAAAGAAGACATGGGTGTCCTCTTTCACCACTTCTATTCAAAGATTACCTTAGACATCCTAGCCAGAGCAGTAAGAGAATAAAAAGAAATAAAAGATATCCAGATTAGAAAAGAAGAAAGGAAATGATCTCTCTTCACAGACGACATGGTCATAGAGAAAACCCCCAAAGACTCCACAAGAAAACTTCTGAAGCTCATAGAGAAATGCAGCTAAATTTCAGGGTACAAGGTCAACAGTGAAATATCAGTTGGCCCTCCTAAGGGGATGAATAACAGAAATGTGGGTGACGGGATACAACAGACAGTGTAAGATGTGAAATCATCTGAGCTGAAAGAGAAGACTTTCCACAGGGGATTTTCTAATATAATAACAAAAGCACAAAGAGCAAAAGACCAAACAAACCAATGATGTCTCATAAAAGTCAACTTTTGTCCATCAAAAGACGTGACTGAAAAAGTGAAAAGATAAGTTACTTTAGCTAAAGTGAAAATACTGGGGAATATCTTCAGAAGTGTCTCTGACAAGAAAGGGAGCGACACAATCCGAGGGTTGGTCAGAAAGTACTGCTACCAGGGTTCCAGTTTAGACATACATAGGCTTGTTTCAAAACAAAAGCAAACATGTTTAAACATGTCTCCTCGATCAGTGGATGGCTGCAGTAATAGGCTTAACACCCATTAGGATGCATTAAAAACATAAGTCCACTCAAAACAGTTGCTTTAAAAACAAAACAGCAGTTGCTTCAGAGTGAATCTGTGGGACCAGTTGAATTTCAGGTTGAGAGGTCAGATCAGGAGGTTATGGCAACTGCCTTTGGGAGCTTGATCTATTTTCCCAAAAGACACCTCATCATCACAGGGCTTTATTAAGAAGTTAAAAAAAAACAGCAGTGAGATACCATCTATACCTTCAAGGATAGCCCAATTAAAAAAATCAGAAAGCAATAAGTGTTTGGAGAGGCTGTGAGGAGATAGGAACTCTTATCCACTGCTGGTCTTATCCACTGCTTGTGGACCTGTAGGTATGGACAGCCTCTATGGAAATCGATTTGGTGATATCTAAAACAGATGGAAATTGAGCTACCATATGACCCTGCAATTAGGCATATACCCAGAAGAGGCAAGCAACAAACCACGACCAGACATCTGTGCCCCAATGTTCATCGCAGCACAGTTCACAATTGCAAGGAGTTGGAAACAACCCAAATTTCCATCAACTGACGAATGGACTAAAAAACTGTGGTACATACATACAATGGAGTACTATGAATCGCTGAAAAACAGTGATGAACACATGAAGTACATCACCGCATGGGAAGAACTGGAGGAACTTATGCTAAGTGAAGTTAACCAAGCGCAAAAGAACAGGTACAACATGAGTCCATGGAGGTAAGCTTAATTTTTAAAAAATGCAGAAGGGGTATTGGGAAAAAGCTACTGTATACAGAAATGCCTGGGGAGAGACCCAGGTAGTATGGCAGGGGCCAGACGAAATCCAGGGCTACATTATGGTAGCCAACTGTAGTGGGGGGAAGGGGGTGGGGGTGGGGCAGATGGTGATGTGTAGAGAGGGAATGGGGTACTAACCCACCCAAGGGGAGAGTATTGCTTATATCTCCACAGGGAAAGAGGGACCAAACTTAAACCCAGTGATCCAGGATGTGAATGCAGCGAGACAGCATGGAGTGGGGAATCAGTGGAGGGGTCTGAGCACACAACCCTAATCCCAACAACAGAGCCGCCTCTCCACCAGGGGAGAGTGCCTTGGAGGTGAGCACTGAAGCTGCAGCTTGGGGTGCGAGAGATGTTCGACCAGAGCCCATGAGAACAACTGAAGAGGGAGGAAGAGAGAGTGCAGGAAAACCTGGCTCACCGAGCCTTCAGGACGATATTCCCACTCAGAACAGCTGATGCACAAAGAGAAACATATGGCCATCCCCCCTATGAAATACGGCTATCCAAGGCCTTTTGGGGTCAACAATGGAGAAACAGGGTCAGGATTATACCCTGTCTGACACAACCACACCATGGCAAAACACTAAGGGTGTGCAATAGAGCATGGAGCTCCAGATGCAGTGCCAAGGATAGACTTTGGGGCCAAGGTGTGGCACTCCATCCAACTCAACCAGGGGACACTCCTGGAGGTCAACAAACAGACCTTGAACTATTTGCAGGTTATTATTGTTAGTTATTATTTTTATTTTTGACATATACCTAGGACATTTGGTTTTTTTTGTTATCATTGTTTTATTTTCTTTGGTTGCTTCCTTTTAGGATGTCTTTTTTTGGTACATATTATTACCTCTGCAGGTCTATCTAGATAATATAGAATGGAAAAACAGTCTGGAGGCTGAGCCCCGGTGGCGTAAGTGGTTGAGTGCGGGACTGCGGCCCGCGGGCTTGGTGGTTCAAATCCAGCGGTGGCTCTCAGGAGCAGCGCTGAGTAGCGCCCATGACCCCCAGAGGGCAGTGATGCCCCCCCCAAGAAAAAAACAGTCTGGAGGTTAAAATGATGGGGCTAATGGTTCCAGGCCGGGGGACATGGGAGAAGAGGAAGAGGGGAAAAGGAGGTTGTGCTGACCAGCCCAGGGATAAGGGAATAACAGTTGATTCAAAATCAGTGACAAGGGGGCTGAGCCCCGGTGGCGTAGTGGTTGTGCGCGGGACTGCGGCCCTCTGGGATGGAGGTTCAATTCCAGCAGTGGGGCTGGGCCTCCTACTCCCACCGCCGGAGAGCAGTGATGCCCCCCCCAAAAAATAAAGATAAAAAATAAAAATGCAAATAAGGAGTAAAAAAAAAGAAGAAGAAAACCACGACCAATATTTCAAAAGTCAGGGAAGGGATTTTTTGTCATGGACCCAGCAAGAAATGCTTGAGTCTAGCATAAATTCAGGTTGGGTCAAAGAGGGAGGTCAGCTGATCAAGTATCAAGTTTTGATGCAGCATGGTCAAGTTTAATGTTCTAATAGTAAAGCAGTTTGAGTCCAAAGGTCCAAGGTCATCATGGTGCTTAGTTGATGGCATGGTTCACCGAGGGTTGCTCAGAAGCATCTTTGGGGTGTCTACCTATGAACACAGAATCTGGTCTATTGTCCCCTTGGTTCCTTATGATCACTGTTCAGCATCCCGCCCTGATGGAAGGCTGCTCCTCCCCATCCGCCACCACCCTCACCAACAGAAATATCAGTATCTCTTCCGAAATAAAGATGCGCTCCTCCTCTGGGTTTAACTTGGCTTCCCAGCAAGTCTCTCCTTCCATTCTTGGGGAGGGCCCATCGACCTGTCACAGCCTCGTCTCGATGCTGCATGACCTCAAGTGGATGACCTCCACCCATCTCCTGCCTCTTGAAGGAGTAGCTCCGGCCAAGGTGGGGTCTCCTCCTTAAGGTGACGCTAGTGACGTCTGCATCAGGGCGGTGGTGTATGGTTCATGAGCAGCTTCTCCCCTTCTGTTCAGGAATTGGTTCCTAAGATTGGTTTAATGGGTATTTCTCCCAATAGTAATGAACTCATATGACACTTGTCCTTTTGAGATTGGCTTACGTCATTCAGCTTAATGGTTTCCAGGTTCTTCCATGCCATGCGGTGCTTCGTGCTTTCATCGCTGCTTTCGTAGCACAGGGGTGTGTGCTATTCCACTGTGTGTACAAGTATCTACTGTCGTTTCTTTACCCGTTCTCCCACTGTGGGGCGTTTCAGCTGCTGCCATTGTGAACTGTGCTGTATGAACATGGGAGAGCACACCTCCACTCGTGCTGTGCCTCTTATTTCTTTAAGGTATATACCCGAGTGGTATTACTGGATCATGTGGGATTTCAATTCCTAGTTGCTTTCAGTATCACCATTTCCTTTTCCACAGTGGTTGTATATATTTACCAGTCTACCAGCAGGGTATACAAGTTCCAGTCTCTCCACACCTTCTGCAGTATTTGTTGTTTTCTGTGTGCCTTTTTTTATGAGTTGGACTAGCATTGTTCTTCACTCGTCTTGATTCAATCAATGTTCACCACCTCTCCAGGATCTCTTCCCACAGATGCAATCGATTTGACTTCTGTGTATTCCATCTGGAGAAGTTCATGTGCATTGTTGACAAAAGATATTTGCTATGACCAAGTCATTGGTTTTGCAAATTTCTATCATAGGATCTTCAACATCTTTTCTTTCTTCAAGTTCATTTTTTTTTGTTTTCGCTGTTGGTTTTTTTTTTTTTTTGCATCACTGCCCTCTGGTGGGAGTGGGAGGCCCAGCCTTGCTCCTGGAGAGCTGCTGCTGGATTTGAACCGCCAAGCCTGTGGGCTGCAGTCCTGCACACAACCACTGCGCCACTGGGGCTCAGTCCTCAAGTTCATATTTTTGATTACTGTTCCTTCCTCTTTGTTTCTAATCAATCATTATCAATACATCTTGGTTTTTTTGGGGGGGGGGGCATCACTGCTCTCTGGTGGTGGGAGTAGGAGGCCCAGTCCCACTGCTGGAATTGAACCTCCGTCCCAGTGGGCCACAGTATCAATACATCTTGATTGCATGTTTGATCAATTTCTGACTGGAGTCAAGTGAGTAGAATTCTTCAATTTCTTCATCACCGCATTTGTGATTGTTTTATACATTTGAATAATAGTTATGTTGATGGTATTTCCTTCAAGGTGGCTAAATATAATCCTATCACAAACTACGTTGTACTTCATGATTGACTTAGTGTCCTTTTTGACAATCAATCCCATGCCATTTCCCTTTATTGATTTCTGGCATAGTAAAGCATATGATTTTCTAATTCAAAATGGCCAATACGAGTCCATTTCAACCTCCCCTAATGCCTAGGATATCAATCTTCATGCATTCCATTTCATTTTTATTACTTCAAATTTTCCTACATTCATACATCACATATTCCAAGTTCCAATCAGTAACAGATTTTTGCAACTGCTTCTCCTTACCTCGGTTCATGCTCCATCAGCAAATTAAGATCCCGAAGGCCCCACCCCCACAGATTTTACCCCACTCAAGTCACCAGAGTTGACTCCACTCCAAGATTTCAGCTCCTCCCCTGTCTGATTTTCAGTACTTTTGGGCCCAAGGACTCCATCCTCCAGCACTCTCTTAGACAATATTCTGCTTCCATTCATTAGGCCTTCGGTATCTAACAATGTTTCAAAGCTCTGCATAAGGTTTTTAGTGGCGCCTTCCTTTGAAGTAGGGGGCCTAGGCCATCCTGGTTATCTGTTCTTCTTCTGGAGGCTCTGCTGTAACCCGTTCTCTTGGGGTGACCCTGCTGGTATTCAAAATGCCAGAGCCATAACTCCCAGAATCACAGGAACACGGAAGTATGACAAAACAGACAAGTGGTGGCAAGGAGGGGTTCAAGAGCTATGAACACCACCTTCAGGAGTGTAAAGACCTAGATAAGGGTATGTTGAGAAATAATAACTCACAACTCCATGTTTTTGTTTGATAAAGGTTTCTATGATTTCAAAGCAGTACTTTTAAAAAACTTAATCTCCCAGAGGGCATTGATGCCCACCCCCCCAAAAAAACCCTTAATCTCATATATAATATATGTAACTTTAGCACCATAACAACAAACCCACACATAAAATGGTAAATGAACTTGGATAGACTTTTATCAATGAAGACATAGGAATGGCCAGCAAGCACAGGAAAAGAGGCTCCATGCCATTAGCCAATCATAAACCAAGCTAGCACCTCAAGCGCAGGGACGTGACTTGCTTTGCTGTCATGCAGAGCGCATTTAGTCAGTGTCGGGTGAGTGATTGCAGATAGGGTCAGGTGAACATTTAACATCTTGTCACTTGGTCTCCCTTCTGAAGCAACTAACATTTGTTCCAGTCTTTACTACTTTTCACTTTCTTTTTGATTGACAGTTTCTTCTGTTTTCCTCTGTTATTGTTGCTGAATGCTGTTCTGTCTACGAAATCCAGAGTAGGTAAATCTCGAGAGATGGTAACTGGATTAATGGATTCTTGAGGGTCTGGCAGGGGAGGCTGGGGAAACTGGAGTCTAATAACAATGAGTACAAGAAAGAAGAACATGTCCATTATGGCAGGTCCTCCTGGACAGGTAGACATCCCTATCAGAAGGATGAGGGATACTCATGGGAGAGTCAAGTCAGGAGAGGGGAAAGGGCATAGATATGTCTGGGCTAAGACAAGTGCATGTCTCTTGGCAGACAGAGAGGAGCCACCTCCAAGAGGGGGCAAAATGACTAAGGATACCTTTAAGACTCTCAGAGGGATGTATCCCTGGTAACCACACTGCCCGAGTTTCTGGACATAGCCTGGCGTCCCAGGCCAAGTGCCATAGAACATGGGGGCATTGAATTCTAGATCATCAAGGCACACAATACGCTTCAAAGGCCACACCAGAGGGAACCAATAGGGTGGACTGGACTCAATCTCAAACACACCTTTCACCTAAGGACTCAAGACAGAAAAGCCATGCAGTTCATAGAAGCAGAAGACAGGTAACCAAGAGGGTTGAACTGCCAGCAGGCAGACAAGTACACCCATGTCCTATTTGCTGGATTAAGATATATATTATTCCAGGAGACCAGTGATTGACATTGTCAGTGACTACTATTGTCAATTTTGCCTGACAACCAACTCCTATTGTTGGTGTAAATAGCGTCCAGCCACTTAAGGTTTTATTCTGTACAAGTAAATAATTCAGGTATTGTGATAAGTAGTTAGCCTACACTGATCCAGAATCCCTCTCTCAATAATGTTTTAAAAATTAGTCCAGGGAAATACTCAATGACAATGAAAGATCCTTATGCTCCAGGGAGATAGATGATCAATAAGATTCTCTACCATAAATTAACACGGAGGTCTCTAAGTTAGGCAAAGCCAGATTAAAAACAGATTCAGCAATAGATTTGGGGCTAACACAAAATCCTAGCTCCAATTAAAGACCAATTATTCTTACTTTATGACCCTGCTCAATACGTGTCCTCATGAAAGGAACACAGAAGAGAGGGGGACTATAGCAAAGTGGGACAGAAATGAGATGGGTCCCAGCTCTCAGATAGAACAGTGTCTGGGAGGTTAAAGGCTTGTTTCCAAACAAGCAGCCATCTGAGTGTGATAGCAACTAAGTCCACATGAAGAAGCACACCAACATCCATGAACGAAGGAAGAGGATCAGAGCCTAAATTGTGAGATTCTTGTTTGCAGAAGGCTGATTTCCCTCTCCCTAGAAGGGAGAGATGGGAATAAACTGGTGACCAAACAAAGATTGTTGGAAAGATGACTACAGAAGATCAAAATAAATAAATAAATAAATAAATAAGTGGGCTGAGCCCCGGTGACGTCAGTGGTTGAGTGCGGGACTGCGGCCCGCGGGCTTGGCGGCTCTCAGGAGCGGCACTGGGTAGCGCTGTTGTCCACCAGAGGCAGCGATGCCCACCAAAAAAAACAACAACAATAAATAAATAAATAAGTAAACCGGATTTGAACAGTGCCTTGATCCCCCATCTGAGACACATTGGGTCTGATCTAATTTTCAACATTCTCTCTCTCTCTCTCCTCTCTCTTTCATTTTTGGGTTCATCGCTAAGGTGTTTTGTCATTGTGAGTAGCCTTCTTGAGTGTCTGTTCTATGTTTTTCTGTTTTGTTGGTATGTGAACCCCAGGGTTGATGAACCTCCAGAGACAGCAAGTAGAATAAGGATTCCTGGGAGATACGATGGGGAGCGGGGGGGGATCTGCTATCCAGGAGTTCAAAAGGGAAGAAAATGCTTTGAAACGGATTGTGGTAGCAATTGCACAACAATACTGTTTGATGCGATTGAACTATGGAATGATATGACATAAAGTATTACCTCCCAATAGAATAGTTTTTAAAAAAAGAGAAGAAGAAAATGTTCTAAAATTGATTGTGGTGATGATTGTACAACTTTTCTTAATATGAATTATATTATATGTGAATTATATGTCAATAGAGCTGCTAAAAATTCATTAAAAAATATTGTGCGGAACCTGGAACCCTTATCCATGGTTGGTGGGAGCACAAAATGGTGCAGCCATTCTGGAAAATGGTGTAACGGTGCCTCTAAAAACTTAAAATAGAACTACCACATGCAGGGGAATCATGAAGAGTTGGTGTCACTTGTTGTGGTCACTTACGGTGTCACCTCTCCACTATCCCCAGGGGATGTCCTCTCATATAAGACCATACAGAATCAGGCCAGGGCCCTGCCTCAGTCCAGCCAGCATTCAACCTGCAAGCCGCCCTGGGCCCCTGGTGCCTGTCAGTCACCACTGCCATAGCTTCCTGGCCCAGCTGTACTACAGTGCCTGCTCTGCACACACCTGCCACAGCACACAATGTTTTAGCCGGTCATTTCAATGTCACTCTTTCTGACAGTGTCACCCAGTTCTGTCTGTGCCCTGCACACATCCTCTTACTGGCACGGCAGACCACGTGACCCAGGGATTCCACTCCTAAGCATATATCCCAAAGACTCGAAAATACAAACTTGAAAAGAGGCTCTGACATCAACATTCACTGAAGCTTTATCCACAGCTGCCCAAATGTGGGCACAACCTAAATGCTCATTGACAGATGACTGGATAGACAAACTGTGGAACATGTCTACAGTGGAAGTCCACTCAGCCAGGAGGAGAAATGATATCAGGATACAATATGGATGAAGTTTGAAGACGTCATACTGAGCAAAATAAGTGTATCACAAAAAGAAAAACATTACATCTCACCGATAGAGAAAGACAAGAAAAGGGCTGAACCCCGGTGGTGTAGTGGTTGTGTGCCCACAGGGTTGGCCACAGTCAAATCCAGCAGCAGCTCTCCAGGAGCAAGGCTGGGCTTCCTACTCCCACCAGGGCAGTGATGCCCCCCCAAGACAAACGAACAAACAAAAAGACAAGAAAAGGCAAAGGCATACAGAACCAAGTTTCTGAGTGGTTACCAGAGGCAGGAGCGAGGGAGGAAAGGTGGAGTCATGGTACTGTAAAACCTGAACCAAGTGCAGAATCGGACTCCTGACTATTGTAATGGCTGTCCACACACTGTCCACCTCTAAAATGGTAAGCTGGCACACGTCTTTCAAGAAACATATATTCCCCAAACCAAACTCACCGTCTCGGATCAAGTCCAGCTCACAGTGGGCTTGTGGGAGAGGACAGAGCGGGCCTGTGCGTTTCTAAGATGGTAACTCTTCCTCGCCTTTCTCCTAAAGGAGTGAGGCTGAGGGAGGGGTTTCAGTGGGAGATTTTGTTGCCTTGGGAAAAGGAACAAGGAAAACAGAGAGGGACCAAAGGCCTCCATTTTCTAAAATTAAATAAGGATTGTTAAAAGTGCCCCACACTGTTTAGAAATCAAGATTCTCTCCCATAATTTGGTGCACCTGGGACTATAGAAATGTCACTGCCCCTACTCCCAGGGCTTCAGTTTCAGGGGCTGATAAGTCTTTCCAAAGGGGACCTTCTTGAAAAACAAGCTGTTTCCTTGGCTCGTATTTCCTTCTTTCTGTAGATGCACCAACAGTCGATCCAAGAAGCATGTATTAATGATGTGGTGGGTCGCGCACTGGGCTACGGACAGCAGAGTCAGCAGTTCAAACCCACCGGCGACTCCATGGGGAGAAAGATGAGACTTTCTGCTCCTGTAAATATCTACAGTCTGGCCGAGCCCTGGTGGCGCAGTGGTTGTGTGCAGGACTGAAGCCCACAGGGTTGACGGTTCAAATCCAGCAGCAGCTCTCCAGGAGCAGGGCTGGGCTTCCTACTCCCACCAGGACAGTGATGCAGAAAATATATATATATATCCACAGTCTGAGCAACTGGCAGGGGCGGTTGTACTCTCATATACAGGGATGCACGTTGGCATGGACCAGATGGCACTGAGTTGCATCTGTTTGAAGGAGGTACCCACCAATCAGCCCAACGTGGTTGGTAGCCATGAGGTGGGACGAGCACAAAAGGCTAGGTCAGCACCGATCAGCGGCAGACAAACCTCAGACCAACTGGAGACGATCACTTCCTTTCACTCACAGCAGAAAGTCCCCCGTGGTATACATGCCTAGGTATTGATGATGTCACCGTGAACTATAAAGCCACAAAGAAAACGCCCTCAGATGTCCTCTTCTTTTTTGGGGGGGGGCATCACTGCCCTCTGGTGGTGGGAGTAGGAGGCTCAGTCTTTGCTCCTGTGGAGCTGGAATCGAACCTCCATCCCAGTGGGCCGCAGTCCCGCGCACAACCACTACCCCACCGGGGCTCAGCCCAGATGTCCTCTTCTTGATAGATGGAATTGCAAGGTTCTCAATATCTGGACTCTTTGCAGCACCATTAAGTTGCCACCATGGACCTCAGAGTGGTCATGTGGGAGGCATGCGTGCCGGGGAAGCAACAGAAGGGGCCCGCGTCTCTTACGTGGCCTCTTTGATAACTCCAGCGAAGGACGACGAGCTGCCCTTTTGTACCTTTCCAGGAATTAACCCTGTGGCTGCTTGCAGGCATTTTGCAGAACAAAGTCAGTCAGTCACAAGAGGACAAATGTCGCACGACCTCATTTTCTATGAAGAGACAAGAAATAGCAAATGCCTAGAGACCAAAATGTATTTGTGGCTGCCAGGAGTAGACAGGAGGAGGGGGCGGGGGGGGGGGGTAACCATGGAGAAATACATCCTAGGAGGGGAGGATTAGATTGCCACTGATTGTAATTGCTATCAATAAGTTGTACACCTGTTAACAGTTGCATTACTGAAAGCTGTGTAATAGATATTATGATAGTTAGGGGGTTTGTGAGTGTCAATATGGCACCCATGAGAAGATACGGGTGGAGTCTAGCCTGTCGATCAGTCCCCGTCTGACGATGCCTCCCTGTGGGTGGATCCTGGGAACTTCCTCTCTCTCTCTCCCTCTCTCTCTGCTTTCACCTTCCTGCCATCTAGTCACTCCGAGACCTGTCGGAGCTCTGGAGATGTGTCCACTGTCACTGGAGCCACAAGATTTTGCACCACTGGCCGTTGATCTTCCTGCATTATACATCGTTGCTTGCGGCTGTGTGGGTCTGAAGAGGGAGTTATGCATTCCTATAGGGCTTAGGGGCTGGTTTCAGACCTGTGCACTTGAGTTGGGTTGGGCTGCTTCATTGATACATATTACTTCTTGATCTCAAACCCTGTCTTCCACATACATGAAGTGTCTCTGGATTTGCTTCTCTAGCCAACCTGGCTTACCACAGATATATTCACAAAGCAACAAACGAGGAACTGCTTATAAGCAATCAAGCACGACTTGAGAGTTAGGGTCATGGTTTCTGGGTCCCAGTTAATTGGCTTAATTAACAGGTTTCCTGCTTCGACCTCCTGGTCCTTGCATTGTGCCTGGGGTCTTAACAGCTGGCAAGCAGCTCTCTAAGATATCACAACTGTTTCCTAGTCACCCAGAGCAGCCGGGGAGGAGTGTCTGGCTGGACCTGGGGGTGGGGGGGTGGTGGTGGTGGTGGTGAATATGGGAGAGTGGCTAATTACCTCAGTGAACAACCTCCTCTCTTGTCATGAGACCCAAAGTCGCGGGTGGTATCTGCCTAGCACCATTTTGATCATTTTGAACAAAGACTCCACAGAGGAATCCTGATCAAAAGTGAGAAGGTGCAGAACAAAATTTCAAATTATCACCGGCTTTTATCAAGAAGGGTAGACGTGGGCTGAGCCCCGGTGGCGTAGTGGTTGTGCGCGGGACTGCGGTCCACTGGGACGGAGGTTCAATTCCAGCAGTGGGGCTGGACCTCCTACTCCCACCGCCAGAGAGCAGTGATGCCCCCACCCAAAAAAGGTTACACGAATCGCCCCAAATTACTGTCCTGAGATAATTTGTGTACCTTAAGCCAAATATATTCTCTCAAGTTTTCCTTAAGCCAAGCAACAGTTTCATTTAGCTAGTTAAAAAAAATCAGCCCGGGGGCTGAGCCCCGGTGGCGTAGTGGTTGTGCGCGGGACTGCGGCCCACTGGGATAGATGTTCGATTCCGGCTCCCAGGAGCAAAGGCTGGGCCTCCTACTCCCACCACCTGAGGGCAGTAATGCCTAAAAAAAAAGGAACTGATGATTGAATCTCAGGACTCAATGAATGTGTGACTCTCCCAGCTCTTGGCTGGGAATGTGGATTAGCGTTTCTGGACCTTGGTTTTCCCACCTTTGAAATAAATAGGTTTGACGGGGCTGAGCCCCGGTGGCCTAGTGGTTGTGCGCGGGACTGCGGCCCACTGGGACGGAGGTTCAATTCCAGCAGTGGGGCTGGGCCGCCTACTCCCACCGCCGGAGAGCAGTGATGCCCCCCCCCCCCAAAAAAAAAAAAGTCAGCCCTGGGTTGAGTGTGGGACTGCGACCCGCGGGCTTGGCGGCTTTCAGGAGCGGCACTGGGTAGCACCCATGACCACCAGAGGCAGTGATGCCCACAAAAACAAAACAAACAAAAAAAGTCAGCCCTGAGCATTATGCTCTTTTGAGAACTATTTCTAGGGTATGAAACTGACAACTTGAAAAATTAGAGAAGAAAAGTAGTGTGAGATGGTGCTATCACGGAGAATATCACCAGTCACTGGAACAGGTAGGAACTAGAAACACAGGGAACCCCGGACAGACGATCCCTTCAGGTGAGAGTGGCGATACCAGGAGGGTGGAGGAAGATCGAGTTGAAAGGGGAAACCAATGACAAGGATCTACATAGAATCCCCTCCTTAGGGTACGGACTACCGAAAGGTGGGTGAGGGAGGCATCGGACAGTGTAAGACATGACAGAATAATAATCATTTATAAATTATCAAGGGTTCATGGGGGGGGCGGTGAGGGATGAGGAGTTAATACCAAAGATTCAAGTAGAAAGCAAATGATTTTGAGAACAACGATGACCACAAATGTACAGTTGTGTTTGACACAATGGATCGATGCAGGGATTGTGATAAGAGCCCCCAATAAAATGATTTTAGAAATGGAAGATCACCGGTGTCGCTGAATTGCACATGTAGAGATTGTTGCATGATGGGTGTGTGCAGTACATTTTTCCAACAACAAATTTAGATTAAAGAAATAGAAGGACAAAGTTGAACTAAAATTGGTCGGTCGAGCCCTGAATAACTCTTGACTTCTGACACACCACATACCTGTAGGACTCTGCTTTCTTATCTGTAAAGTAAAGAGATGCAGCAGATAAACTAGCCAGCGTGCATCTGTCGGTTTGTTGAGCCGTAGGGGTTTGTGTGTTGCCATGATGCTGGAGGCTATGTCAAGGTTACTTCAAATACCAGCAAGGTCACCCACGGTAAGCAGAGCTTCCTGACTAAGCAGATCCTATGAAGAAGGAATAAGCAATTCCCTTCTGAGGGGTGAACCACTGAGCCTTCTGAAAGGCAGCAGAAGGTGGTCAGTTAAAGTGCCCAACAAGAAATCTAATGACCTACTTACTTACTGCACTGGGAAAACCTATCATACAAGACCTCTTTAACATCTTTTTTTTTTGGCAACAAGCTTTTTTTTTTTTCTTTTTTCTTTTCCAATGATTTTATTGGGAGCTCTTACAGGTCTTATAACATTCAATACATCATCTGTATCAAGCATATTTGTATACATGTTGCCATATTAATTTCCAAATACTTTCCACTTGAGCCCTTGAGCCCTTCGTATAAGCTCCTCTTTTCCCCTCCCTTTTTTTACTGAATCATTTTATTGGGGGCTCATACAACTCCCATCACGGTCCACACATATGTCAATTGTATGCAGGCCACATTTGCACACTTGTTGCCATCGTCACTCTCAAAACATCCTCCATTTAGGCCCAAGCTTTTCATGCGTTTTTTTAAAACCCATCTAAGAAAGACACTTAAAAAGAAGATAGCCTCAAGCCGTTACTGCCCACCCCACTGCACACCCTTGGGAGGCCCTGCCTGCATGGGAGGGAGGGCTCTTGGGCCCAACTGGGCTTGAGATAGAATGACTATCCCTGTAACTCTCTCACCTCATCACACACCCTAAGATCTTTATAGATAACTACATAACGCTACTCGTGGATCTATTTCTCACTCCACACACATACTTGACTTTTTCCTTCTCAAAACTACAGCAGCCGCCCTAGTGGGCGGGAGGGTCCTCTGCAGAGTCCCCAGCAGGGGCAGCAGGAGGAGCGGGGCCTGGAACCCGCAGGGCAGGGGACTCACTCCCTAAGGCCGAGAGAGAGGATGGAGATGGCAGAGAAGCAGAGTTTCTGGGGCCTGAAGGGGTTCAGAGCCGCTGGCCTGTCTTGCTCTAGCAGCTCGGAAGACAGGGTCAGCGCTCCTGCCTGTGAGGCTCCCCATGGAGGCCAGGGCTTGAGAAGGCAGAGGACCCCAAAGTCACGGTCTCTTTCCTGGAAAACCGCAAGTCCTCTCTCTGCTTGGAAGTCTCTGTGGTCTTGGCTAGGGGCTGGAAGAATCTGGTTCCTTGCTGTTGTAAACCTGAATGGACACAAGGAGCCAGGCGCCTGCGCAGCCTGCAATCTGAGGTGCCCTGTCCGCAAGGACCTCTTTAAAGTCTTGAACAACAGTGTGTTGAGTTAGGTGAACTAGAGAAACAAGTTCAGAAACAAATAATCATATGTGCATAAGAAAGAGCTTTACCTCAAGAAGTACTTGTCTATCTGGAAAACAGCCCAGCCCAGTCCAACTGAAGTCTGTGAGTCAGATACAAGTCCATCGATCCCTCTTTGGACTCTCGCAGCCACAGGCAATGATACAGGATGCAGGAAGAGAACAGGCCTGTGGATCAAATGGCCGAGACTGTGACTCATCCCCAGGAGGGGGAAGGCAGAGGTGGGGGAAGGAGGGTCCAGGACCTTCCTTCTGAAGAGGTCAAGCCCACAAGGAGACACCATTTGGCTGTGACCCGAATGACACACTGGACTCCACCCCCACACTGCAAGTTGACATGAAATGATGTCACTACCACAAACGGCAAGGATGGCACGCTGAGGATGAAGATGTGCTTAACCCACCCATGGTAGTCTCTTTCTTTATTTCCCCTCCCCCAACAGTTTGATTGGCATATATCTGACACATTTTACAATTTGATGGGTCAATCACATCGGAAGGGGTGTACAATCATCACCACAATCAGTTTTACAACATCGTCTTCCTTCTTGTACTCATCCTTATGAGCTCCCCATTTCCCCACAACCTCCCCTGCTCTATCCCCCAGGAACCCTTAATCTAGTTATTGTCTCTATAGATTTTCCTCTCCTGGTTTCATATACAGAGAAACATTAAAAAAAAAAACAGAAGTGACAAGAATAACAAAGTAAAATAGATACAAATTCAATCGAAAGGAAAGCAGAAATCATTAAAAACAAGAACAAATTTAAATGGATCATAAAGGAGATCAAAGGGCAGGGTGCTAAATTTTAACTAACGGCATCTGCAACCATCCACTTTCCAGTATGTTCTGCATGATAGCAAATCTACTCACATCCCTGGTCCATCCAAACCATGATATCTTCAATGGCCTCACTGGCAAGAAAAAGTCCGACAATGAACAAGAAAGACTGAAGAAGAATTGGTGCATTCGAACGATGGTGTTGGTGGAGAATATTGAAAATACCACGGACTGCCCACAGAACAAGCCAATCTGTCTTGAAGTACAGCCAGCATCCCTAGCAGCAAGGATGACGACGAGACCTCGCTGCATGAACTCTGGACATGTTATCAGGAGAGGTCAGTTCTGGAAAAAGAAGAAGGCCATCAGAAGATGCATTGAAACAGTGACTGCAACAATGGACTCGAGCATGGCGATAGTTGTAAAGCAGGCAGAGGACTGAGCAGAGTTTTATTCTGTGGCACAGGGAGTCGTTACGAGTTGGAAATTACAACAGCCGAAAAAGGGATGTCCAACACAATGCTAACATTCTCTAATAATACGTTGGCCAAACTGAGCCCCGGTGGTGCTGCGGTTGTGTGAGGGAGTGAGGCCCACAGGGTTGATGGTTCGAATCCAGCAGCTGCGCTCCAGGAGCAAGCCTGGGCTTCCTACACCGAAAGAAATCTGCCTACTGTTTTTTTGTTGTTGTTGAATTTTTTTTTGTTTTTTTTGGGGGGGCATCACTGCCCTCTGGTGGTGGGAGTAGGAGGCCCAGCCTTTGCTCCTATGGAGCTAGAATCGAACCTCCATTCCAGTGGGCCGCAGTCCCGTGCACAACCACTATGCCACCGGGGTTCAGCCCCCTGTCTACTGTTTTTTTAAAAAAATAATAGGTTGGCCAAAGAGTAGGTCCCACAGAAATCTGCAGTTGATTATAATTAGCCTCTCAGATAAGAAGATAGTAGCAAAGTAATGAAGCACAGAATTAGCGATGAATTGTGAATCCTATTGTTTTAGTCTGGGTAGACTAGAGAAACAAATTCCTAGCCACTCATATGTATATAGGCAAGAGTTTGATATCTAAGAGCAATTGAATATTGTGAAAACATCCCTGCCTAATTCAGTTCAAAACATCAGCCCAATATTAGGCAATAGGTCTAATACCGATCTATAAAGCCCTTTCCAGATTCACAAAACACATGCAATGCTGCGGACTGCAGGAAGATCATAGGCCAGTGGGTGGATCGTCTTGTGAATCCAATGATGGTGGAAGCATCTCAGCACTGACAGGTATCTCCATGGGGCTTCTCCAGCTCAGGGCACTAGAGGAAGTGACCTGAGTTAGAGAGAGAGAGAGAGAGAGAGAGAGAGACTTCCACTCCAAGAAGGAATACAAGAGTTTCCAGAATCCTCAGGAGAAGGTCATGTCCATACAGAGATCTCATTGACTGTGACCTGATTGACAGGCTAGCCTCCACCCCTGCACTCTTAATCCTCTCAAATTGACAAACAGTTATATAACTACCATACCAATAAAATGAATAGTGGAGCTGAGCCCTGGTGGCACAGTGGTCGTGTGCGGGACTGCGGCCCACAGGGTTGACAGTTCAAATCCAGCAGCAGCTCTCCAGGAGCAAGGCTGGGCTTCCTACTCCCACCAGGGCAGTGATGTGAAAAAAAAGGACAGTAGAAGAAAAATTGAATCTAGACATTAATCATAAAAATCTATTTATGTTAGTGAAGGAGAAACAATTCTTAAAAAGAGGGTGAGCATAGTTGCACAACTCCTAGAATATGCATAATCAATGTCACTGAATTGTACATACAGAAGTCATTGAACTTGGATATATTCTGTTGGGTATATTCTCAATAACAATAAATATAAAATAAATTAGACTTACTAACTAAATATATGTATATGTATTAGGCTGGGGGTAAACAAACAAAAAGGACAAACCTAAAAGAAAAGCCCAATTCTCTTCAGATAAATGGGTCATCAGGAGTCAGCACTGGCTCTCGGGCCACGGGGACTTGTAGGCAGTTGGTAGAGCAGTGGTGATCAGAAAGTGTGACAGACAGCAGATTTTATGTTAGGCAGTATGATGGATGAGGGGAAGATGGAAGACATTTGTAGTGGGTAAGGGAATGGACATCACAATGACCACTTGGAGTAGTGGGAGTGAAAAATGAAGTGAGGATGGCTTTGAGGGCCTATGATTGGCAGATTTGGGGGTAGGTCCCATGATTGATTTGGGAAAACTTGATTTAGGAAGGAAGTTAGTGAGATGAATTTTACAAATCTTGACTTTGTCTCTGGAGTTCTGGTGGTGTCTGATTCTGAGTGGATCAGCCAAGCGGGAAGTTAGCAGTGGGAAACCACCAGTTGCCCCTTGGGGGAAGGAGGAGGTCTTCTACTGCCATGCCTGTTAAGAATGGCAGTCTGGCAGCAGGAGATGGGTGTGGGTAAATGGGAGACAATTCCAGAGTCCAGGAAGAAAAGGAATGTTTGGAAATGGATGATAGTAACCATTGTACAATACTGCTTGACCCAAATGAACTATGGAATGTAGTAACTCCCAATGAATAATAATTTAAAAGGAATAGGAAAAAGAGCTGCAGTCTTAGAAACCCATAGAGAAAGGTCTTCCATGAGTCAGAATTGTCTTGGCAGCAGTGAGTTTGGTGTGGGTTAGGGTTAGGTGGTGTCTCCAGGGGAAAATGCCCCCAACAAGCAGGTGGGAGTGGGAGGGTTTGGAGCAGAGCCCCTGGGTACCGAGAGTCCAGTGTCTGGGAGTGTGGCTCTCTGATGGAGGCAGTCAGGAGGCAGCCATTTTGTCGCAAAGCCCTCTCGGCCTAAGGTTAGCATCTTGCCCTCCCTTGTGGAGGAGGAGGTGACGGGGTCCCCGGAGGCAGGAGTGTCGATGAGTCATCTCTGTCTCCACAGTTTCCAGTTTAAGAAGATGACAAGTTCCATCTTGAACCTGTTGAGTCAGAGGGGACTAGGAGCAGCCAGGTGGAAACATCTCCCTAGTTCAGAGATTCCAAACTCCGCTCAAGCGGAACTCCACCTGTAGGTTTGGGACTCCTCAGGCTCTAGGAGGTGGTAGAGACCCTAGGGATAGAGGAGATACACCCCCCCCCCCTCAAGAGTATGTGACATCAGAAAAGGACAGCACTGACGGGGGGGAGGACGTGATGAAAAAGACCACAGAGGCTGCCAAGAAGGAAGAGGCAGGAAGCTGTCAAGTTCACCAAGAGACCAAAATGCCACTGAGACCAACAGATGAGTGTCGTGGAGGGCAGAGACCACCAAGATCAGATGGTTAGAGTGATTGGCCCAGGTCAAAGCACCTCCAGATGCTGCAAGAAGGGTTGGACTGGGGTGACCTCCAGGGAAAGGGGAAACTAGAAATGAAATTTAACTGCAGTGGAGAGTGGACGACTAAATAAAGCACCGGGAGGGCCGTGTGAAGAAGGAATCGAAGACCTTCATTCTTTAGTGATTCAATAAGTATGGGCAGATGGCCTAGGCTATGTGTCAGGAGCCCAGGTGGCACAGTGGGTTCAGTGCTTGGGTTACTAATAGAAAGGTTGGCACTTCAAATGCCCGCAGTAAGGGAAAGAGTAGCTGGCCTTCTTCAGTAAAAACGAACTGCCTGAGAAACTGCCACCCCCACCCTGCGCCGTGCTGAAGTTCTTACCTGTCCTACAGGGTCGCCATGAGCGGGAACGAAGGCACCAGCTGTGGGTTTGGTGGTTGGTTTGGGCTGGTGTGCTGGGCGCCAGGCACTGTGCCCCAACTGCTTTCAAGGAACCCACATCCCGGTGATGGAGGGAGGAGGAAGGAGGGGGCAGAGGGACAGAGGTGGATACGGCGTTTTACGTAAGGTGATTGGGTAAGCTCTCTCCCACAAGGTGACTATGATAAGGGAATTGTTGAGTTTTTAAATAAAGTTCTTGAGTGCAGGCTACTGTGCGGGGTGCAAAATGCTTAATATGTCATTTCCATTACTTGCCACCTAACCCCCCTAAAAGTTTATAATAAAATATCTTACCATGGACCTTAAGACTACCTAGCCTTCACCCTGTCTTCCTCACCACATTCATCTTCTGTTTCTGCTCCACTCCTTATTACACTGCAGCCACACCTGCCAGACTGCAGAGTAAGTGAATGGTGCCAGCCCAGGCGGAGTCTTCCTAGATAAGATCTGGAGGTTACTTGGCGTCTCTGGAACGGAGAACAAGCTAGCTCAAGGTCAAAGAGGACCAGATGAACCTGGCTTTGACTCCTGCTTATTAACTCTATGGCTTTGAGCACGTCATTCACCCTCAATGAACCCGTTTCCTTGTCTGTGAAAGGAAGCTAATGCTTGTATAACAGATCAGTAATACAAATTGCTCAGGAGAGGGCCTGGTACATCGCCGGCACTCAAGAAGCCCTCATGGTGGTATCTTTGCTATTATTGTCATGATCATAATTTTGGTCCATCAATCTACCCAAGTAACAGATACAGAGCCAGGCCTGGCTAGACGCATGCTATGAGTGAGGTACAGAGTGGGGTGATGCACACAAGTATTCCCACGTGGGCTTCAGGCTAGTGTGAGGGTGTAGAAGAGTGTTGGCCTTGAGACTGAGCAGACAGATCTCAACTCACATTGTGGGTGTATCAGGGAGCCCAGTGGCCGGCAATGTTACTCTGAAGTCACATTGAAAACATTTGAAGGGGGCTGAGCCCCGGTAGCGTAGTGGTTGTGCGCGGAACCGCGGCCCACTGGGACGGAGGTTCAATTCCAGCAGTGGGGCTGGGCCTCCTACTCCCACCACCGGAGAACTGTGACGCCCCCCCCAAAAAAAAACATTTGAAGGTTATTATTTCAGATCACAGTGATTTAATTTGTTTGGAAAAACATATTTAAGGCTCTTGAATGATTTTAAAGTTAGGAAGGACAGGAAAGATTGACTCTTTAGTCTCAAGAGTTTGCCGAACCCTGAGTTAACCCATTTCAACAAGTTACCTCTCCTCTCTACGCGTCCTCTCCCATCCTGAAAATGCCTCCAAGACAGAGTGTGAAGAGTTAGAAACTCTTACACATTACACTGCTGGTGGACTTATGTGTTATGCTGGGTTGACACTAGAAACAAAGCTAGTGACACTCATACATGTATAAAGAGCTTTGAATCAAGAAGTAATTATACATCAAGAAAGTGTCCCAGGGGCTGAGCCCCAGTGGTGTAGTGGTTGAGTGCAGGACTGCGGCCCACTGGATTGGCTGTTCAAATCCAGCAGCAGCTCTCCAGGAGCAAGGCTGGGCCTTCCACTCCCAGCAGAGGGCAGTGATGCCCCAAACAAACAAACAAAAGAAAGTGTCCCAACCCAGTTCAATTCAAGTTCTTAAGTTCAATACTAATCTGTAAGTCTCTCTTCAGACTCAGGCTGCCACATGCAATTATGGAAGCCACATGGAATGCAGGAAGATCACCAGCTGGTGGGTGCACAGAGTCCAGTGGATCAAAGGTGGCTGACACATGGCAGGGCTCTGGCAGCTTTCTGGGTGCCAGCAAACAGGAAAGTGAAAGGGGAGAGAGAAAAAAGCAAGGAGGACCACACCCACAAGGAGACAGCATCAGGCTGTGACCTGATTGACAGGTTTCAATACACCTTGTGTTAGGCTGGTGTGTTAGTCCGAGTAGACTAGAGAAACAAATTCATAAACACGTATATGAATATAAGGGAAAGGTCTATATATAAAAGGAATGGAACATTGAAAAAGCATCCCAACCCAGTCAGTCCAAGGTCATCGGTCCAATATTAGTCCATATGTCCCATACCAGTCTATAAAGTCTCCTTCTATATCACGAAGCACGTTCAATGATACCAGGACAATCACAGACCAGTGGGTGCAGAGTCTTGTGTATCCAGCGGCAGTAGAAGCATCCCAGCGCTGGCAGGAGTCTCCTCATGGCTCCATTTCCAGGACTCCGGGTCCATTAGCAGTATACATTGGTGGTAGAAGCATCTCAGCACTGGCAGGGGTCTCTCTGTGGTTTTTCCAGCTTCAGAGGTCTGGTTCCATCAGGGCAAGCCTCCGGCTCCTCCAGGTTCTAGGACTCAGGATCTATCAGCATGTCACCATCTTGTCTTGTTGGTAGATCAACTGAGTCAAGTCTCTCTGCTCCAATTGAGAAATACCACAAGACTTTCCAGAATTCTCAGGAGAAAGCCATGCCCACATATAGGCCTCATTGGATAACTCCAGATTGACAGGATAAACTACCCCCCCTCCCCCGACACTTCCAATCATGAAATTGACATCAAATACATGACTGTCACAGACCACCCCTTGTCAATTTCACACTTTCATATAACTCTGTAACTATATATAATTTTCAAACAATAATAAAATCATATCTGTACCTAACAGGATAAAACTAAAACACACACAATTCAACATGTGCCACCATCATTTAAAAATAACATTCCATCGGTGAATGAAACAGAAGATATCCTGTGCCTTATGATTGCAGTTAAATAACACCCACACCTTAATCCTTTAATCCTATGAATATATATTTCCCCACCTATGGATTTGTAAGCCAACCACTTCATGCCTTTATTCCCCCATTTTGGGTATCCAATTTCTATATTGCCCACTTACATCAAACCAGTGCACTGAGGAAATAATCATATCTTTCAACATGAAGAATCTTCATTCCAGTTGGAACCTTGTGAAGTGCACATCTATGAGCAAAGTCAAATCAGGACAGGCTATCCATAAAGTCTGCAGCAATATGCACCAGTTCACAGGCTCAAATAGATTCTCTTTCTCTGGTCTGGTTCTGATCAACTCAATGTGGGCTGTCTCACTTAGCCTCCCCAGGGTATCCATTGGTCATCTTCCCTTTAGACCATGGTCCCATCACAAATTCTCAACATGTCAAGTCCTCTGATGCTAGGTCATGAACTTCAGGCCAGTCAACCTGCTCTTGTCTTCTCTGTTTCCTGTGAACCAAGTCCACGGGTGTCAGTGGCCAAACTCAACCCATCTCTTTATTGCTGCATTTCTCCTACTTCCACTAGAAGAGTAGATCCAGGTGGATACCTAGCAAGCATTTCAGCCTGCCACAGGCTTCCTTCAACATTCAGTCCTAAGAGAAGAGTTTTCTTCACGGTTACAGATTCCCTAGCTTCTGAAAATAATCACTAATCCAAGATTTTTCAAGGAAACCGACTTTATTTTTCTTCAATCAGTTAATCTGGCCCTTAGGCAGATCTCTCAGAATATAAACATTATGAGTACTCCAAAAGACTGGGTGGTGCTAATTTCTTCAGAGACATCTTGTAGGTGTGTCCTAAACTCATCTAAGGACAGGGTGAGGACCAATCTCTTCAGAGATATCTTTGAAAGCGAGTTCTACACCCATCCAGAAGTCATATTCATGGCTTGAGGCAAATGGATTTACAAACTCTCTTTTCATACTTCCCAATAAACATTTCATTTTTTTTGGGGGGGGGGTCATCACTGCCCTCTGGTGGTCGTGGGAGCTACCCAACCTTTCTCCCAGAGAGCTGCTGCTGGATTTGAACCGCCAAGCCAGTGGGCCGCAGTCCCACACTCAACCACTACGCCACTAGGGATCAGCCCTCCCAATAAACATTTCTATGCATTCTTATAGCTACAATAATAAGCATAAGAAATCAGTATAAAGATAAAATCAGATACTAAATAATTCTTAAACAATCAAGTTCAATCTTTTTTTAGCTTATCTATATCCTTATCTAAACTCTTCTATTTATACAGAGACATAGCATTAGGTCTCTGAAGGCATCAAACAGATCCATGCTTTCTGTTAGCCAAAGCCAGGTTGTTTCTGAGACATTAAAATGGTGACTTTTGGGCTGAACCCCGGTGGCGTAGTGGTTGTGCGCGGGACTGCGGCCCACTGGGACGGAGGTTCAATTCCAGCAGTGGGGCTGGGCCTCCTACTCCCACCACCGGAGAGCAGTGATGTCCCCTCCAAAAAAAAAAAAAAAGGTAACTTTTACCCCAGCTCAATATTTACATTAATGACATTCATTTTGGGCATTTCATATAGTAACAACCAAAGACAACATCCAAACAAAATAATAAAAACTTTAACTTCCCCTATTGTTTCCAGAAAATAACTCATAACTGCAAGGACATATCTGCGTTTTGACTATCCAAAGAAGAAACACTATCATGAGGCAGAAGTCCAATAAACATCTACTCTCCATTTTTATTATTTGTTTCTCCAGTACCCCACTCTCAGTACCATAATGTGTTAGTCCGGGTAGACTAGAGAAACAAATTCATAAACATGCATATGCATATAAGGGAAGGGTTTATATAAAAGAGGAATGGAACATTGAGAAAGCATCCCAACCCAGTCCAGTCCAAGTCTGATTAATGAGAGAAACATCCAGTGACACCATATATATAAGACACAACTTTATATTAAGAAATAATTATATATTAAGGAAACGGCCCAGTCCAGATCAAGTCCATAAGTCCAATGCTAGGCTATAAGTCCCTCTTCAGACTCATGCAACCACATGCAATGATGCAGAATGCATGAGGATCACAGACCGGTGGGTGCAAAGTCTTGTGAATCCAATGGTGGTGGAAGCATTACAATGCTCTGGCAGCTCCCAGCCTGGCTTTTCAACAGGAAGGTAAAGGCAGAGAGAGGCAGGGGTGGGGAGAGGTCCCCAGGACCCTCCTTCTGAGAATGCCACACTCACAAGGAGATATTATCAGACTGTGACCTGATCGAAAGGCTAGACCACCCCTACACGCTGTTTATCAAGTTGACATGAAATTATGTAACTATCACACACCCCTAGCCAGGAGTATCTCATGGACCCAAAGTCTTCTAACTACCACAGTTTTTGAATATGCACAGCCATTGTGGAAAGTGATATGGCGATATTTAAAACAACTGACAATAGAAATACCAGATGACCCAACAAAGCAATACCTTTGCTGAGTACACACGCCAATGAAATAAGAGACAGGACAGGAACAGACATACGCTCTCCCATATTATTTTTTTATTTTTAGGCATCACTGCCCTCAGGTGTTGGGAGTAGGAGGCCCAGCTTTTGCTCCTGGGAGCTGGAATTGAACCTCCATCCCAGTGGGCCGCAGTCCCGTGCACAACCACTATGCCACCGGGGCTCAGCCCGCTCTCCCATATTCATTGCAGCACAGATCACAATAGTAAAAAGCTAGAAAAAGCCCAAATTCTCATTGGTAGAATAAAATTTTTAAAAAACCACACACACACACACACACACACACACACACACACACCCAATGGAATACATTTCTAAAAAGAAGTGATGAAAATATGAAACATCTTGTGACATCAAGGGACCTAGAAACCATTATGTTGAATGAAGACCGTCAATCACAGGACAAATATTGCAGGCGTGCGCTGCTGTCAGCATAAACACCAAGGCAAAGGCAGGCTTCTGCTCTCAGGGCATGCATTCAGTTAACCTGCCCAGTGTCTGTAAACTCATGACCTCTCTATAATGTACACCTTACAAACCACATTGACACAGGAGACTCAACTCAGCTGTGGTCGGCATTTCAAGATCTGTGCTAAGGTCACCCCAAATCAAGAGACATTCCTCTCAGAATGATAAGTGAACCTGATTGGAAGTTCAAGTCAAGATGTGGGGAGGGGAGCATGCAGATCTCAGAAAAGACAAGTATACTTCTATTGATAAGAAGTGTGTAAATATGTTGATTCTTCTACAGTTTCCTTTATTCAGTGTCTAACTTTCACATGCCTATGAGGCAATTGAAAACACGATAGCGTTGGCCACGCCCACCTTAGTCCTCAGAGTTACATCCTTGCCAGTCCATGGTCTAAAGAGGCCTTGTGTAGGAGATTGACCTAGGCAATGTGTCTTGTGGTCTCTTGAGCGCTGCTTCCATGAGCTTTGATTGTGGATCCAAGTAAGATACAATCCTTGACAACTTCAGCCTTGTCTCCATTGGTCAGGATGCTACATATCAGTCCAGTTGTGAGGATACGGGGTGTTTTTTACACTGAGTGGTAATCCATACTAAAGGCTGTACTCCTTGATCTTCTCCAGTGAGCGCTTCAAGCCCTCCTTGCTTTCAACAAGCAAGGCTTTGTCATCTCCAGATTGCAAGTTGTTAGTAAGCCTTCCTTCAATCTCGATGCCACCTTCTTCTCTATGTAAGCCAGCTCCTCTGATGATGTGCTCAGTACGTAGAATGAATAAGTATGGTGAGAGGCTATAACCCTGGTGCACACCTTTCCTGATTTTTAACCATGCAGTCTTCTCTTGTTCAATTTGCCCAACTGCCTCTTGACTCACTTACAGGTTATGCATGAGCACAGCTAAGGGTTTTGGAATGTCCATCCTTCTCAAGACTATCCATAGTCTGTCATGCACCACACGGTCTTGGCAGAGTCAATAACGTACAGGTAAACATCCTCTGGTCTTCTTTGCCGAGATCCATCTGACATCAGCAGTGAGGCCCTTTATTCCAAATCCTCTTCAGAATTAGACCTGAGCCTCTGGTGGTTCCCTGTCGAGGTACTGCTGGAGGCCCTTCAGCAACATTTTGCTTGCATGTGCTAGCCATGACGCTGTTGCATGATGTGAGCACGCTGTTGGGTCACTTTATTTGGCATGGGCACAACTAGGGGTCTCTTCCAGTCAGTTGGCCAGGTTGCTGTCTTCCAAGTCCCTAGGCAGTAAGTGCAGTAAGTGCCGCCAGTGCTTCATCTGCTTGTTGAAATATGTCAGACTCTCCCTTCAGTTCCTGGGGACCTGTTTTTTGACTAGTGCATTAAGTGCAGTTTGAACTTCTTCCTGAGGTACCATTTTGCTAAGATGCTACCTCCTGAAATGATGAAATGCCAACTAGTTCTTTTTGGTACAGTGACTGTGTACTAGAGTTCTTCTAGATTTTAACATTTTTCTACTTCATTTTCTTTTAAAAAATTTTTACTCATTTATTTATTTTATTAAATAATTTTATTAAGGGTTCTTATCTCTCCCATCACAACCCATACATTCATCCATGGTGTCAACACATCTGTACATATGCTGCCATCATCAATTTTCAAAGCATTTTTTTTCTATCTGAGCCCTTGATAGTAGCTCCTCATTCCCCACCCCCACCCTGTTCGACTTCATTTTATTTTGTGTATGTGTATATCAGGGGGTGTCCAGTCCTCTGA
>PVJH01020599.1:0-40415 GCA_004026705.1 Nesogale talazaci | reverse complement strand
CTTATCTACCCTCCATCTGTTGTACTGTGGTGATTTGTGTTTGCTGTGATGCTGGTGCTATGCCATTGCTATTTCAATCACCAGCAGTCAGTCACACCAGGTGTACAGCCTCCAGGGGGGCTTCCCATCTAAGGCGAAGAAGAAACATCTGGTAATCAAATTCTAAAAGTTGGCCATTGAGAACCCCAGGGCTTCACAACAGACTTACCAACCACAGTGTCGAAGTCGAGGCCTCCAGATGTTAATAACTTCTAAAAAACATATCACAGGTCCTTGTTCTTCTGCCAAAAGCACATGCCACGCTTTCTCACTAACTTCCAAATAGAAAAAAAAATCATATCTTACCTTTTATAACTTGCTCCCTAAACACCCAAAGTCAAAGGTATACTCGGTGAGTTCTGTATAGATATCATTATCATGTACTTTTATTTATACTTTCTCACCCTTTAACATATGTTTTTAAAGTCAGGTGTATGTTTGCATGTGTGTTGTGAATGTGTGTGTGTTTCAGAAATATCGTGAGTTCAGAGGAAACAGGAGTAAATGCCTCTTCATGGCTCTTTGAAGAGAACAAAAATTGATATTTGCAGTTGAATGTAATAAATTTTTACTCTTAAAATAATTGCGACGTTTTAAGTAAGTAAAGAAAGTCTCAAATTTCCTGAGTCATTATCCTAAATGTGCCATAAGTAATATTAACCAGTTGTGCTTTCTTCTTATGGAGGGATTGCATAGAATTGACAAGCCTGAGTCAATGCCATAGAAGGTGCCAGCTCTTGGACATGTACCCTGTCATTCAAAGACGAGACTCCTTAGCTCTTCTGTTAAATCCAGATGTGAAAAGTCAGTGTTTCAGCAAAGTTATGGGCAGTCACAAAACAGGATTATTAAAAATCCTTTTTAAAAAAACCAAAAGAAACCTGTAGAACCCTAGAGTCCACCAAGGCCACAACTCCCGCTGACCATGTCAGAGAAAATTCTGAACTCATTCGTGTAAAGTGCAGTTTCAAATACAGAGAAGCAAGTGAGGTTGTTTCTGAACTTCAATAAAGCTGTTGCAATTACCATTAGTTTTTGTCCAGCCAGCTCCCACTCACCATGACCCCAAGAACAACAGAGCCAAACACTGGCCTGCCCTGCACTTTCAAAGCTCCTGGGCATGCTTGAGGCCCTCCCTGCAGTCACTGTGTATTTTCAAGCACCTTACAGTGCCATGTTTCTATTTTCCATTGAAAGGATTATAATTGGTGTTTTTCAAAATCCTTTAGTCTAGCAGGTTTATGATCCTGTGACCTTGGTGGAAAGCTTCTTTTGTAAAACTCAAATATTTGTCACAGAATATTTTTATATAAACCAACGGCTTATTTGAATGACTCGCAATTTAGATTTAAGATTTCAAAACTGGAAAAAACCCAAACAAACTCACTGCCACCGAGTGGATTCTGACTCACAATGGCCCTCCAGGACAGAGGCCAGTCTCTCCCCAGGGTTTCACAGAAGGAGATTGTCTACCTTCATGTCGCTGGGTTTGAGCTTCTGAGCATTCTGATAGCAGCTCCACAGCACCTGGGCTTCTTATTTAAGAGAGGGTAAAACATTTTCATAGTATTTGTTTTGTGATGAATTCTTGAATAATCCAAATAACCCTTTGCAATTGAAAAATCCCTTTAAAATGGATTATCCACCACGAAAGAACTTGTTATGAAGTTCATTGTCAGGTATACATCCCATGATACCTATGCTCTGACAAATATTGCTGAAAGGAAGGCGTAGATTCTCTGAGTTAGGGTTTTTACTTCTACTGCTATTCTTTTTGCTGGCTTACACTGAACACTGAGAAAACCATTGTTTTCTTTTATGCCTTTTTCTAATTCTACTTTATAGGGTAATTTTCAAGAGAGAAAATATCTCCAAAGCTTGGAAGGAAAAAAGAAATACCAATTCCTTTGTACTCATTGCTACTACCGTTGCTGTAAAAATTAATAAAATAACCTTTGAATTGAAATATAAGGATACTTAGCAGTAAACCACAAAACCAAAGAATCCTCAAAATGCAATCTCTTCTTGTCATGATTCCAATGTCTCATTCTAGGGTATGAAAATGCCAAGTTATTGGGCATGCTTCTTTTGTTTTCCTTTTGCTTTTCCTCACTATAGACATGTCTGCTTAAATATTTTGTCGAGAGTTGACTTCAGCTTCCACTTGGACCTGTGCTCTAGGCAGGAGTCCTCTGTCAGACTACCAGGTGGCCTTCCTCTGGGTGGGAAGAGTCAAGGAAAGAAGGACATGTTATTCTGGGGATCTCTGTACCTTTGCAAGGAGAGGGCTTCTCTTACACTATTTTCTACAGCAGCTTGGTGATTTGCTGCATCCAGGCCAGCTTGGAAGCATGTTGTGACTCTTTTATTGTGTATTTGATTTATGTTGAGTTGAGGGGCATGTTGAAGCTTTTTAAAAAATTTGTTTTTCTGCTGACTGGTTGAGTGTTTCCAAAATTTACTGTCAGAATTTTTATGCGACTCCAGCCAAGCATTTTTGGTCCTATTGGATTTTGATTTCATTCATGCCAATTAGAGGGAATCCAGCAGTCAATTTCTTATTTTAAAATGCAGTTAGTTGTTTGTCAGCGTTCTGATCATGCCTGGAGCAAGGTCTACCAAAGCAGCTCCAGAGAACGTTTAGAGCAAAAGGAATTTGGAAACATGAGCTTGCTGTTGGATGGGATCGTTGAAGGCTCTTCAGCCAAGTATTCCCATTTCCCTCAATTTTTCCATCTGGGACATGGGGATGTGGTACAACATAGGAATGATGCTGGGACAAACCATAAACTTTTATACTGTTGCAAGGTCATGGCAAGTCCTCCAGGGTCCCTTGATTAAGTTGCCCATTTGAAGTTTTATTCAATGAAGAACAATTTATTTTCAAAGATAGTCCCTGGGCTGAGTCCCGGTGTCGTAGTGGTTGAGTGCAGGACTGTGGCCCCTGGGCTTGGTGGTTCAAATCCAGCAGAAGCAAGGCTGGGCCTCCCACTCCCACCAGAGGGCAGTGATGCTCCCCCCCAAAAAAAATCATAAAAAAAGATCAAAGATAGTCCCTGAATGAAATGTCACTTAGTAATATTCATCAACCATCATGCCTTCAACATCGTTCTAAGACAACTAATGGTAAATTGCATATAAAAAATATTTTCCAGCAGGCCCCATGTGGAGAAATCTCCTCAGACCTGTTAAATTAAATTGCAGATGGACATGTACAATCTCGGTATGTGGGGAGATTTAAATGTTAGGTGTTTCTATTTATTAATTTGAAAGGAGCTATTTTGCGGCTTAAATTTCCACAGGTTTGACTTAACGGAGACACACAATACCTGCATTATTCTGCCTTTCTGATGTTTTTAATAAGCATCTGGGTTCTTAGATAGAAACAGAAGTATATTAAGTTTAGAGCTGGAAATTTGGGCCTCATGTTGTATAGAATTCTTTATAGGAGTCTTGATACTCTTCTGGCAATTTCTTTGCAAGTGCTTTGGCTTCACAAGACTTTCTGCGACTTGATCTGACCTTTTTGGTACAGCATTAAACTGTTAGTCTCTCATGTTTATTTGGAACATTTTCACATGAGCATATGGATTTTATAGTAAGTCTTTATAACAGCATTTTGACTCCTTGGGAACTTTTCTCAACATAATATTATTTGCATTATATTGAATCATGTATATTTTGCTGAGCCAGGATGAGATTTAAGTATAATATAGAGAATGTGTTCTCAAGTCATTTATGCTAAAAATGAGAATCTGGATGAAAGCCATTGCAATCTAGCTATTGACTGGCAGGATATCGAATGTACACCACTGGCACCGACCATCGTTTGAAATGATTTAGTAGAAAGAATAAACATCTCTACTGCAATTCAAGGGACAAAAGATTTGTTTTTCATAAAATTTTTCTAGAATTCAAGTAAGGAACATTAGTATGTATGTATATTCTGAGAGCATGCACAATCCTTTATTGTACCATTCAATTTGAGTTCTGCAAAAATAATATGAGCCAATTCCCAGTGAAATATGACTGTAGCTTAAAGACATACAGAAATAAAATTATGACTTACACTTTAATTTTATCTATGGAATCCTAATTCTTAGGAGAACTGTTAGGATTTGATTTTTCTTTTTCCTTTTTCTTTTTTTATCTGCATCACTGCCCTGGTGGGAGTAGGAAGCCCAGCCTTGCTCCTGGAGAGCTGCTGCTGGAGGATTTGTATTTTCATCAGTTCATTCATTCTCCACCTAATTCTGGATTCAGCTATGGAAGTCGTGCTCAAAAACTGGACTGTGGTCAGGTCAGAACCACTTGAATTTTGTAATTTTAGTGGAACTCCAACAAAACCCATCAAAGGAGCTCCAATCTACTAAAGTGAATACTGCATTCCATAAAATTTCACACAGTGCCTTATCATTTATAAAATGATTTCAAATCCATTTTCTTCACAGAGCCTCACAAAAACCCTTCTGCCAAGGCCCTGGAGGTAAAAGATACCCATTTTATAAGTAGGGGGATTAGGACTTGGGGAGATTAAGTCATTAGTCCAACATATCTTGACAATAAGTGATGGTGGCCTTTAATCATTGGTCTTAGACTCCAAGTCCAAGACTGAGCCTCCAGGGGCTGTTCATGCCATCAGAAGGAGGCTAGTCTGTGCTTAAAAGCAGTCTGAAGTGCCTTGGGCCATTGTCACCCTATCACAGTGGTTCTCAACCTTCCTCTTGGCACGACTCTCATGTTGGATGATCCCAACCATAAAATTGTTTTTGTTGTTACTTCATAACTATAATTTTGTTATGAATCCTAATGCAAATATCTGATATGCAGGATGTATTTTCACTGTAACAAATTGAACATAGTTAAAGCACAGTGATCAATCAGAAAAAATATGTAGTTATATATTGTGAAATGTTTATATCCAATTACAAATAAAGGAAATTTTTTCTTGAAGCATGGTGTAGCATGGGTCTTCATGCTGGGTACTCATATGTGGGTGTATCTGCATGTGAACAGACCTGCCTGGAGACAGAGAGAGGAGTGGTTTCTCTGTTCCTCAAACCATCAAAAATATGTGTCTTCCGATGATCTTAGGTGATCCCTGTGAAAGGGTCATTCGACCCCCAAAGTGGTTGTGACCCACAGGTTGAAAACTGCTGCCCTGTCATGACTGGATTACTTTCCTTTTAGGATTTTTTTTTTGTGTGTGATGTTCTGTATTTTCAGTAATGAAAGCATGCTGGAATCAGGTAAAACCACTGAGCTTATATTGACTTTAAAACAATTAAATAGGTACACATATGTCCCAAGTGCACTCTGGTGGTAGGATCAGTGGGGTGAGGCTCATTTCTTCATATTGTGGAGTTATACAGGCTCCCGGTCAGGTGGCAGGATGTACTTCAATGGGGATAGCAGCTTCCTAAGACATCTGTGAGCCTGAAAATAGGTGACTAACATATGACCCGTGTGTCATGCAAATGTTAATAACTGAAATAACTCAATGTTAAAAGCCTTCCTTAGTGTTGTCTATTGATGTGCCTACTTGTATTTTTTTCTGGGGAATAGAAAAGATGTTTCAATAGCTCAAGTCAGCATGAACAACAAATATGCTAAGAAAAGCATACTGTGATTTAAACATATGGGAACTCAGTTCTTCTCAGGGGAAAATTGCTCCCATTGGTTTGCCTTTAATAAGGATGAGAGTTACTTGATCAATGAAGGAAATATATAAATGAGGAGCAAAATAGTTGATACAGAAAATGTTCAGCACCTTCTCTCCATGTATCCTGCCTCTTCTCTTATTAGTCCCTTTCCCCAAACTCTGAGCATGAAACCTAATAGATAAACTGGCAAATGATGCTTATTGAACCAGGATTGCTTCCCAGCAGAGGACAATGATCACCAGTGTCTTAGATTCAAATATCTTCACATTCCTACTAAATCTTCTTTCCTTTCCATGACAACTTTGACTCCACCACCAAACCCTTGTCTGTAACACTGAAGATTGCCTCTTAAAGCTCAAGTAGTCCTGCACATGGAATTCTATCTTTACCTCCTTGGCTAATATTTTTCTCCCATTGTCTGTTTCCATGACCAAGAACCCCCAGAGTTTTGGCTTGATGATAGAATTACTGGGGAGCACATAGCTGCCGACTGCAAAGTGGGCAGTTTAAGCCTCCGTAAGTTGGAATCAACTAGGTGGCAGCTGGTTTGGTGATTTTTTGCTTGATCCAATACAAAAAGGAGATCCCCAGAAAGGCTTGCCAAAAGAGAGTAAGCCAGGTAAGTTTAAAGAGAAAGAAAATTGAAAAAGGACTTTACATGGAATCAAAGTAAAAATAACCACCAACACCTCTTTTTGTGTGCATGTGGTCACATCAATTATTTGATTGTAGAAACAAAGAGAAAAAAATATCCAGTTTAGATATGGCAATATATTTTTTGATGAAAAAGATCATCATGAATTTTGATCTTTGAATACCTAGACCAGCAATTAAAATCAAAATGTAGTGATAATGGGTTGTCTTATGGCTCATGTCGTAAGGTAATCATGTCCTAACCTCTGGCACCTGTGATATGAATGAAATATTATTTAAAAATTGAGTCTTATTCTTTGAAGAGGTAGATAGTTAATGAGTGGGCTGAGTCCTATTCCAAGGTGACTTGGTGTTCTTCTACCAAGAGGAGAAGAGAGACACATGCAGGGAAGATATCAGGTGACAACAGAGGCAGAGATGACAGCTGTGCTTCTGTAGTCAAGAAATGGCTGGGCTACCAGAAGTTGAAAGAGAAAAATGATTGCTCTCCCCCAAGAATCTCGGGAGAGCTCCTAGCCTGCAAGGTGAGGGAATACTCTTATATTGTTTTAAAGCATCAGTGTGTGGTGCTTTTTTACAGTTGCTCTATGAAACCAATATAAAACCTGAAGGCAAAAGCAATCCACTTACTTTCTGGAGAATTAGAAAAATATCTATCTATTTATATTAGACTAAATGTAACCACAAGACAGGCCATTGGCTAAGGTGAGCTAAAGGGAGAGATTCTTATCTTCAAGTAATAAATAATACATGGAAAGAAGACAAGAACGGTACATTTAAGACAAAACGAGACATAACTACATGTAAGCCTAATGTGAACCTAAAGACCATAGAAAAGCCAAACAAGGCTCTATAAAAAGGACGAGATTTTGAGTTTCTAGGTGGTGTGAAAGGTTAAGCACTGGGCTACTGGACTAGGAAGAGAGCTCTGCACAAATGAGACAGAATCAACCTGATGGCAAGATCCCAGACTGTTAGAACAATTTATGATATACAGTAAGTAGAACACTTCTCCAAAGTCAAAGAATGGTATTTCTTGATCCCTTCTAGAGTTTATGAAATTGACCAAAGATAGCCATTTTACTAATCTTATTGGATTTTGAACTCTGCCTTTCTTTCCTTTCTTATAAGAGCTATATTCGAAGAAGATAACTATTTGACATGCCTCAATTGGACTAGTGGAGGTCTATGCCTTCAACTTAACATGAATCCTGAATCAATCCAGTGGGACTTTCTCCCAGGCAGCAGACAAAAGCCTCTGATGGGTCAAGTTGCGCGAGTTATTTATTAGAATAATTTTGAGGAGATATGTCTTGGGTCTGATTCTTTAGTGAATTCTTGTCAGGATTCATGCTAGGATTCTTGTAATCAATTAGATGCCACTAATATAATAACTGGACATCTGGCCCCAAGAAAAGCAGAGACTTTAGTAACCTCTTGCTTACATTTTATTGGCTGTTTTCAGTGCAAGCAGGGGCATCCAGGGGAAGAAATCTAAATATTTTGGGGCTCCCTACACCTCTCAGCTAAAGATTTAACAAAATATTTTAAAAAATAACATACCTTGATAAGAAAACAATTAAATCAATCCAGTAAATCAACTGGGAGTTACAGCAGATCTGGAAGTTACAAAAATGATTTATCATTAGACTCTTTATTGTGTTTCCTAAGTGGTTAATTAGCTGCTAGAGACTCTATGATGCTTAAAATGTTGTTGCTAATTTTAAGGATTTTCCTCTGGGTAGTTATTTTGCGTGGCCACACACATCTCAAACAGAAAACAAAGCAAACAACCAAAACCATGACTGTCTTCAAGTAATAAAACAGTAAATGTTAGGACCATTGAAAAATTTTTTTTATCTCTTATGTCTTAGCTTTGCAAGCCTGACCTCAATGGTAACTAGAAGTCTCGCCTTCTGTCTTTCTCTATCTTTGTGCCTCACCTATGTTCCAATAGTTCCTTATTTGAATAGAGATCTTGTCAAATAACAACATAAGACAATTTCAGGAAGGTTATTTTGCTTTGCGGGGTCAAGGGTTGGAGGGATATACAAACAGTAGTCTATTACATAAATAAAAGAAATGCTTTCGCCCAGTGGTTTTGTTGCTGCTCTGCTCTGCCTCAGAGAAGCGGAGGACTTCCTGAATGCAAACCTATTTTATGGGAAGGTGTGGGATCTTTGTAGAAAAAGCAGTGGAAGGAATAGTATACTTGGGAAGTACATATTTTAAATTGAACAAAGACAGCTGATTCATTTTTTTCCTTTTTTTTGCCAAGTGATGTTCAACTTAGGATTCAACAAGCCACAGTTTGATATTGGATTTAGAACAAGCATTTCAAAAATACATGGACAGGAAATGTGTGGAATTCCCACTGATAATAGTATGGGCCACCCAAGTGTGGAAATTGATATCTCAGTGTAGTCTTTCCTTTGGGCATAAGAGACAACCTCACTGTGGTGTATCTTTGTGCACACCATTGTGTTAATACATTGTAAGCTACTTGACATAGGTCCTTGGTCAACTTCTCTTTTTTAGAACAATTTGGTAAGTTCTTTTAGATTTCCAATAATCAGCTGGAGGACATGGTATTTAAGAGGGTAGTTTCAAAAAAAAAAAAAAGCTACCAGTTTCAGTGAGGCTGTTAGGGCCAGTGTTCATGCAGGTTTACCAAAAACAAACTCCTGGACAAAATGCAGTTGGCAAAAGTCTTAGTTGAGCAAATGCCTGTGAAGAGCACCATAATCAGGGGCTTGGGGAAAACTGTCAAACTGTCAGATGGTAAAGAATGTCTGATCCCAAGTGGAGGAAAGAAGGGTAAGGGGAAACACTTAGACTGAAGAACAGTTCTAACAAGCTGGACAAGACCTTTGGGGAAACTCGAGCCTGTGGAACCATTTCCATACCTTCCAGGAAAAGGGTGACCCTGGGACATTCCGTCCCTGGCTGGGAGAAGAAGCTGGTGAAGGCTTGACCACCAGAGCTGAGCAGAGATGATATTTGGGAACCCATCCTCCGGTATGTGAGTTGATGACACTCCCAGCAAAGGAAAATCTGAGAGGTGTATCCTTATGGCCACTACACAGTGCTTGGTCAAAGCTTGAGCATCTTTCCAGGCACAAGGAAGTTATCTTTCTTGGATAAGACCCATTAGCTGGCTCTGAGGAAAATGTTTATCAGGTGCTTAGCACAGCACTTCGTACATAGGCAGTGAGGAGTCGGAAGAAGTTCTCTTTGTTGTCATTCCTTTCAGTACCTGGTAAGGGGCCTTATGCTGCCATTGAATATATGCTAAGTGCAATGGTGGGCATTGTATATTCAAGCAGGATGAGAAAGACCTAAGTTCAGAGGCCAGATAGGGCATTTACTCATTGTCTGACCACTCTGGACATATTAATAAATGCCTCTGTGCCTCAGTGTCTACATCTGTGAGATAAAGAAAAATATCTTATACACGGTATATATACATGGTGTAAATAAATAGACACGGTAGTAGAAAGGGTCAGAAAGTAAAGAACTAGTATCTGGAACAGAACCAAATATGCCAAACTGTCTTTGTTAATATTATCTCTGCTTATCACTGGAACACAATACAATGACGGATTCTGAAAGGCTGCCTTATGTGGATTCGGCCAAATAGGGCTCCCTAAGCTCTCAGGCTTGCTTTCGGTTTCTGATAGTTCTCCCATGCACGAGACTGTAACAGCAGGAAGAAGGTGAAATCCGGTGTGCTCCTCTTGGCTCCTACCCTCCAGGACCTCCCTGTCCCATGACTAAATGGCATTGCATCTGATAAGACAGCAAATTCCACCGAGAACTCCACCTCCTTCTGAATTCTCCTTCTCCCCTCAACCCCACGGGTGGTAAACACTCAGTGCCACTGCCATCTTCATGTTCTTAAAGTAGACTGTGCGATTCTCTCACACCTGCCACTGGTGACTTTCCTGAAATAAACCCTCTACGGAGTTCGCCTATTTTGAACTTTTCTACTGGATTCTGGATGGATTTTGTCCCTTTTTTCTCAGCGACATGCCCTCTTTTTACGAAATAAATAAAAATTAGATTCTATCTGAATTAAAACACTCACGTGGTAAAACAAAAACAACAACCCAAAGCCAAACTAACGGTCAGTGAGTCCATTCTGGCTCATCGCGACCCTTGCGGACAGGGTTGAACTGCCCCTGTGGGTTTGCAAGACTCAAGGAGGAGGAAGCCTCGACTTTCTCTAAGGCAGCAGCTGGTAGTTTCAAACTGCTGATTTTGCTGTGAGCAACCCAAGGCATAACCGCTATCTCCCCAGGGCTCCTACTCTTTAAAATGGAGAAAGATAAAGACTAGACCTTAGTCACTAAAGTGAAGTGGTTCCGTGTTTATGACACCCTGGCACCTGGTTTGATTTAAGAAAAACTTACAGACTTTTCCAAAACCCTAGTTTCTCAGAACACCCATGTAAAGGCTGTGAGAAAGGAGCGTGGACAAGAAACTCCACTCCGGACTGCTGTTGCCTTGGATCATTTTAGGCATTTTCCTTGAAGTAGAATGTAGACAAAATGTGACTGGGACCAATCCAGTCCCAATCTGTTGGGTGGTAACAATGCTGATCAACAAAGCATTATCTATTGAGAGAAATTTCTTTCTTTCTTTTTTCTTTTTTGATGTTTGGAATGATGTTTTAAAATTCTTGGGCAAAGGACAAACATATCAGGGCAGATGAGTTTGTCTTTGGTGTGTGTTTAGATTCCATTTGGAAAGGTTTTCTGGCTGAAAAGGCAGACCTTTTCAGGCAAGATCCTTGTGACGCCGGCTGAGCCCTTTGGAGGTGGGGGGTAGAGAGGGGAAGCCTGATGCCCAGAGAAGGTTGTGGTCCTGTTTTTCCAGCTGGTATATAGCCTCACACTCCTGGAATAAAATAGTTTGAAAGCGATGGCCCCAGGTAGAAAAATGTTATTAAATGGAAAATCAGACACCATCAGTGTGAATGTGAAAATTCCAGCCAGCAGACAATTTCAAACAGATTTGCAGAGAATTTTTCAAGAACTACACAGATGGGATTCTGTGTTTTCTTGGACCTCCAATATCAGTCATGGGGCTCATATAATGCCTATAGAATCATGACAGATGACCTGTTCTCACCCTCTGCCTTTTGGCTATGAGAAGTAGCAAGAAGGGTTCTCTCCCTGGGTGGGAGATGTTTTCCTAACAGCTAAAGGAACAGTTTTGGCTTCTGGTTTGGAAGTGGCCACATACCACCCCAATTAATTATGTTTAAAAGATGTGAGTGGAACTACATAATTGAAAAGACATTGGATTGGCTTTACTTTTTTCTTGGCCAAGAAGCTGAAAGTGCTGAGCTTCTGAAACAATAGATACCAACAACTATAGAAGTCTCATCTCGAAGCCTAACTGTGAGGGGTGGAGATGGGCGGGGTCTCCTTACTTTCTCATACGCCCCAGCCTGCTGCACCCCCTGCTGCCTGTAACACATCATTTAGACACTCTTGGTGGCTTTCCTTCTGAATGCTACTCATCTTTCTGTGCAAGCACTGCAGAGCACCATACACCTTTTCATCACCACAGTTCTGAGACTCTCTTTCATCTCAGGGGTCAAGAGCATGTGGCACTTTCTGGAGAAATAAAAAATCTAGTTGGGACGGACAGTGGAGTGGGGGTGGGGGTTTATGGAGGTTGAGAATTCTTTTGCCAGGCAGGTTGTCTTTCATAGAAGAAATAGAGGATGGGGGTCAGATACTCGGATTCAGCACTTACTTGCTAGGTTATTTTGGGCGTATCTCTACCTCTCTGAGGCTTGATTACCTCAGCTGTGCAATGTGGGTGTTCAAGCTGCATTTGTTCCAGGTGGAAGTCTTTCCTGCTTGTTCCATGACAAAGCATTCTTTTCTGATCTTTTAAAATATTGATGTCAGTCTTTTCTTGATTATTCATTATTTGTATGTTTACCTTTATATTATTATTATTTTATACTTAACACTTTATTTTGCTTTTGCTTTTTATTGTCTTGGTTGGGTTTCCTAGTTTGTGAAGCACAGAAGGAGAAGATGCCTAGAGATGATAATTGATGGGGGGGGGTTATTGGGGAGGTGGGAGTGGGGATGGGAGATAGGGAGGGTGAGGGGATTTGGGAAGCAAACAATGAACATGAGAGAGGGAAGGAACACCAGAACTGATTATGATTATACAACTAACTTTGAAATGGTTTAGCCATGGGAGTGCATGATATGTGAATACTATACCAAGAAAAAGAAAAAAAGAAACCGTGGGAGGGTGGGGGAGAAGAAACCACATTTGACCAGTGGTGAAGGGGAAATAGTTGTTGTATGATGATGATTGAGTCTATGTCAATGGTGGCAGAATAATTTGGAAAAGAATGTCAATGTTGGCCATGTAGCTGAAAGAGTGCAATCAGTGACACTGACTGACACTAGCAGAAGTTGTGGAACTGGAGAATGTTTTGCTGGGTATATTTTTGCCACAATTAGAAAAGAAATTACATGAGTAACTGGTGACAAAGAAGAAGAAACTGTTCTAGAAATGAAATGAATATGATGACAATTCTTCAACTCTTCTCAATATGATTGAATTATTGAATTATATGACATGTGGATAATGTAATAAAACTGTTTAAAAATAAAATAAAATGGGATTTTGCTAAAACTCACCTTGCAGAATTGCCTTAGGAAAAAAATTGTAAATTGTAATTTACTAGATAAAGGTAAATTGTTATCAATGTAACTCACATCAGAAAAGCACCCTTCACTTGGTCTCTTTACACTATGGCAATGACTGTCAGGAATTTACCTCTCTGTATTGTAACATTTTGTATTTATTCAGTCTCTGCTCTGTGCAACATAGTGTGTTCAGTTTTAAGAAAGACATAAAGGGGAATAGCACAAGGGGCCTGCCCTCTTGGATCCTAAAATCTAGTCAGGGCTTTATGACGCTGAACATTAACTACGAGTGAAATAGATTGTTGTGATTACTTTTTTGTTTTTATTCTCACCACTCTCTCCCCAACACACTAATGCTCTTCAGCACGTCACCTGGTGCTCATTAGGCAGCGATCGTGTAGTTCTTTTTCCCTTTCTCTAATCAGGCTATCAATTACAGTTCTTTTACTAGAAGCAAGAGAATAGAGTTATAGCTGAGTTGGGCATACATGGTACTTTGGCTATCAGATGATTACTGAGTCAACAGGAAGTGTCTTCCAGTACTCTGGAAGCAGAGACTAAGGTACCGACTTTTTTTTGGTGGATATTTAGTGGATCAGTGATCCGGATCACTGAAGCAAGAAATGAAGAGCGAGGTCTGGTGATAGTTTCGGGGATTTATTTCTCTATCACTCCTTCACTTCCAAACTAGTTTATGGAGTGCCTTTTTGCTTAAACTACCCAGGACAGATTTTTATGATTTGTAATCATGTTAGTATCGTTGGCAGATTTTGGCCACCTGGTGTTACTCCTGTGACTTTTATATTATATGGGAAAAAAGAACTTCATAGTGTAGTTAGGGTTACTAATTGAACTTTTAAATAAGGGAAATACCTGGCATTATCCAATTGAACCAATCATATTACATGAACCTTTCCGAACAGAATTGTTTCTCCAGTTGGTAGCAGAAAGGGAAGTGAGACATTCAATGGGCCGGTGTTGTTCATTTGAAGATGAAGGAAGACACGTGAGCAAGAAAGTGAGGACCCAAGTCCTAGAACTGTAAGGAGTGGCATTCTTCCTCATAGTGGACTCGCCCGACCCAGAGAGCACAGGGATTTCTGCCTTAGGAGCCCTGAGCAAAGGAGCTAACTGTGACAAGTTAGACCAAGATTTCTTACCCACAGAAATGGTGATTGTAACGCCTGTTCGTGTCATTTCTGCACATTTTTATACTTGAGTATATAGCTCCACCATATATCAGACAGGTGTTTTCAGTCTTCCTCCATCCCTGCTTTGACTCCTATCAACCCTAGTTAGTAGTTCATTTCCTGGGATGTATATATGTTCTATGAACCCCAAACTTCCTCCTGATTGGCTTACTTTTCCATTACTTACTTCCCACCTCATGGCAGAAAAGGGAATCTCTCTTAAACGAATGCAAGATCCACCATCTATGCCATTTATGTGCTTCAAAGAAAAGACTTGATATTCTTTAAAAATTTTTATTCTTCTGTAGGATAGATTTTCTCTTTGTGATCATTTGCACTTCAGATCTGTGATCATTTAAGTTTCCAGTAAAACTTTAATCTATACCGATTATGTTGTCTAAAGCAAGCATACACCAACAACCATTCAATCAAAACTGATTCTGTTCTACAGATGTGATATGCCTGTGTGGAAGTACTACTGTCCTTGAAATCCTATCTTCACATGGATAGATGTATTAAGTAATAGTTTGGGTCTTGAAAAGCATTAGATGTTGCCATTATCTTGACAGTTCAAAGCTTGTCATGTGGTTGATGTTTTACCAATGAGATAAATGTGGAAAATGTCACTTTCCCTTTAATAAGTTCTGTCAGTACAAACTTGGCAAGAGATAATAGTAAAGAGATATTGGCCTTTAGGAATGTTCAAATTTACTTTTATGATTTAAGACTATGATGACTTTCATGGGCAGTATCCTCACAGTGACCCTGTCTGGTTTAGAAGTTCTGAAATGATTGGGTCAGACCTATTTCCCCTTCCTGCAGACAGCGGCAGCAACACTTACCAAACACTGCCACCATGTAATCATGAAAAGCATCTTATTTTGTATTAGCCAGCTGATATCCGTGCTTTGTGTAAAAGACAGGATTTTTCATATTCTTTTGTAGGGGCAGAGTTTGCTGCAGAGTTTGGTCTGTGATTTTATTTTTATTTATTTTGTCCTGACTCTTCACTACATTTGCATGATTGAGTTATTGTTTCTGAACCTAAACTAGAGAGAACAGTTTTCTTTCTTGTCATGTTATTAGAGAGTCTCAGAACACATGTACAACCATGGCTTTTTTACTTTTCTGGTTCAAATTACTAGAATTTAGAACGTAGCCTTGACATTCTATTAATAGAAAACCCAATGAAGAATTAGTTCCTTACTATGTAACATGCTTTTAAAATTTCCTTTTCTTTCTTTTTTTTCCACTTTCATTATATTACATCGGCATGAACAACAAGAATTAAGAGAAGGACAAGTTGGTTAGGCTAGGAGAGTAAGCTAAGAGAATCATGTCTTCTATTTACTGAATATTTAGTCTGTCCAGATGAGGCCTGCTGGGGCAATGGGTAAATTGTTCAGCTGCTAAATGAGAGCTTGGCAGTCAAAACTCATCAGCCACTGGAAGAGAAAGGAACTGTCGAAACTCTACAGGGAAACTGCACCCTCTACTCTTGGGCTTCTCTGAATCAAGATCAACTTGACAGTGCATAGCAACATCAGTCTGTAAGAGATGACTTAGGTGAAGAAGAATATCACCTATCATTTTTGATAATATTAGGAGCCAGGAAGGTAGACAAACCCTCCAACTAAAAGTACTATATGTGTGACTTACAAAGATAAAAGACGAGATGAACGACGTGGTGATCTATTTCTTAAAAGCAGTCATTTAAAGCCCTTTGGCTCAAAACAGTCCAATCCTATAGCAGTTGAGCTAAAAGGCAAGGGTCAGCGCACTAGCAGCAAATAAGAACAACATAAAACAGTGTCAAAGAGGTGATAATAAAATGAGAACTGGGGCACTTAAATTATAGCTAGATGAAATCAGAAAACAGGTGAACTAAGCTATCTCTACACTACACTTTCGTCCTGAGGACACTCATGGAACTTAATAACATTTCCTTTGAACTTACTCATAGAAGTATGAGGCATGAAACAAAGCCCAAGGAGAGGCATAGAAGAGAAGACTCTTCCTCCAGAATGCTGAGACCTAAGCACTTTACCATTGGCCTGTGTTCCCATTCCTTTTGATGATTTCTCCTTTACTCAGAGAGATAAACAGAAAGAATGAAAAGGAGATGATAGGAGAAAGTGAAATCTCTTACATTAATATGCTTTTTATTTCATGTTCTTGTTCTTGGGAGTATTTCTGAGGAGCTAACAAAAAGAATGAGAAAAGTATATATTCTGAGAGGAGGGCTGAAAACGTACCCAAATCATCGAAAGATAAGAACCCTTCATTACACCATTGCCAGGAATCCAAATCAGATAAATAAAAATCTTTACCACAGCACACAAGTTTATAACCACAGAGCACTAAAGACCAGAAAATAATTTAAAGGACATTCAGAAAGAGTAAAATGACCTCGGACAAAGGAAAGATTGACAGCTGGTTTCTTAAAAACAATGATGAAAACCAGAAACCAGTGAAATAATATTTTTAGTATGCTGTGAGAAAATAGTTGTGAGGTCAGTATTTTTAACGGAGGAAAAGCATTCTATTGAAAATAAGGCACACTAAGTTTTGTCCCTAAAGCACCTTTTAAGGATGTATTTCTACAGGATATTTTTCAGAAGGAATAAAATGATCCAACATTTAAAATATGAAAAAGATTGGGAAATACGGTATGGAAATTAAGTGAAGCCTTAGAGAACAATAGCTTTTTTTGAAAATGAAAGTTAAACTTAAACTTATGTGGTTTGAGAGAAACATAAAGACAAAGATTTTTGTGTTATTCTTTAATTTATAGAAAGATCACAGAAAGGAGACAAACAAAAAAGCGCAATTTTAGAAATAGAGAAAAGTAAACAATAATTGAGTTGAAAAGAACACAAGAAATGTGAGAAAAATGAATATGTAAATGACAGTTTGAATAAAACAACACCATTTAAGATAGAGGATATAAATAAAAATATCAATAACTTTCTAAAAGAAGTAAATAGGGCATTACTGAATAACTTGTAAATGATTTGTCAAATGGGAATGCACTTGTCAATTTTTCTGAAACAAAATATATTTTGAGAAATAATGGAGGAAATGAAGTTTCACTAGCAAGGGGATGCACAACTATGGCTGCCAGACAACATGCACGGGAAGAACCCCTAGGCACTTGCCCAAGAGGGAAACCCTGCTTTTCGTGGCAACAAGAAATTCAACTTAGATGAGGAGACCCAAGTTTCTTAAAGTGGGAGGGCAGTCTTCTGGCGGAGTCCCCTTTACCATGGACCCGTGGAACAACCTTTTATTATGATACTTGTGTCTCTTTGGCAGAGCTGATTTTTCCAGACCTCTGAGGCAACTGGCCAGCCCAAGCTCTTGTCTCCCTGCCAGGTAGAGACCATGTGACCAAATGGGTGCAGGCATACTCAGTACCCAAGCTTCACTTTAGCCATTTCCGCCTTCTTCTTTCGTTCCCGAATTGCTCTCTGGTGCCTCCCGCCTTGGCATGTCCCTCCTTCCCCACTAAGCAAACACATGAGGGGGTACCCCCCCAAACTCAGAACTGTGTTGAGCAGAGTGGAGCTTTCAGACCACACATTGTTCCGGCCAGGTGAGCATTGAGCAACTCGTTCTGCAATGCACCCAGTGGTGTCACCTCACGGTGAATTTTTTTGTAAAGGCGATTTCATTGAACCTCATATTTGGTGATGGCTGTCTTAAGAAAACAGCACGTGGCTGTGAAGTTTTGTTTCCTGCTTGGGGAAAAGGTTGCAAAAACAGTTGTGATGTTGAACACGGCTTAGAAGGACAGTGCTATGGGATGAACTCAAGTGTACAAGTGTTTTCTTTCTTTTTTTTCATTTCTGAAAAGGTGAAATGTCAATTGATGGCACACCTTATACTGGTGTCTGTCAACTTTCCAAGAGAATGACCATGTCGCCTCATATGCTTTTGGAGTTTGTTCCACCAGATCAGACTGTCTAACAAGCTTTCTGTGTAATGGTTCTGGGCAAAAAAAATTGTATAACAGTTTACAACAAAAAAGTCCTGCCTTGTGGCAGATGTTGGCCTGGTTTTACCATCACAACAGTGCCCCTTCTCATACAGCCAACTCAGTGTGCCAGGCTTTTGTGTGTGTGTGTGTGCAAAAAATAGCACGCTTCCCTTGCCCCATACAGCTTACTCACCTGATAATGAGTCAAAAAAACCAAACCAAACCAAACCTACCCCAAAACAAAAAAACCCAAAGATTAAGTGGGAAAGGGACACCTTCTTATAACAAATGATACTTGAAAAATTGGATCTTGTCCTGAATAAGAATGAAACAGGAGGCAGAGAACATTTATAGAGGTCTAAATGCAAGCATGTACATATGTAAATATATTTATATATAATGAGATGGGAATTGATCTATGTACTTATATCTATATGTTAAGAATTAAGATTGCAGATGGACATTGAGCCTTGACTCAAGTACTTACTCCCTCAATACAAAAACACTTTGTTCTAATAATCCAGAATTCTGTGATGCTCACCTTCCTGACACAATTGCTGAAGCCAAAATGGGAGAACAAGCAAATGTGGTGAAGAAAGCTGATGGTGTCCAGCTGTCAAAGATATAGTGTCTAGAGTCTTAAAGACTTGAAGATAACATGTGGCCATCTGGTGAGAATCAGCAAAGTTCACATAGCAGAAGCACACCAGCCTGTGTGATCATGAAGTGTCGATGGGATCAGGTATCAGGTATCTAAGACCCAGAACAAAAAAATATTATCTATGTGAATGAGGGGATGGGTGGGGTGGAGACCCAAAGCCCATCTGTAGACAATTGGATATTCCTTCTCAAAAGGGTAACAAGGAAGAGATGAACCAGTCAGGGTGCGATACAACACTGATGAGGCACACAACTTTCCTCTAGTTCTTTAATGTTTCCTTCCTCCTACTATCATGACTTCAATTCTACCTTACAAACAAGATTAGACCAGAACATGCACACTGCTAAATATAAGAGCCTGCAACAGAGGGAATCCAGAAGAGATAAAATGTACAGGGCCAACAATGAGAATAGAGATCCAGGAGGATGAGAGGAAGGTGGGGGGAGAAAGGGGAAATTGATCTCAAGGATAGATACATAACCCCCTCTGATGGGGATGAATAAGAGAAATGTGGGTGAAGGGTGACAGAGGATGATGTAAGATATGAAAATAATAATCTATAATTTATCAAGGGTTCATGAGAGAGCGTGGGCAGGGGAGGGAGGGGGAAAATGAGGAGCTGATATCAAGGGCTCAAGAAGAAAGAAAATGCTTTGAAGATGATAATGGCAGCATAGGTACAAAGGTGCTTGGTACATGGATGCAGGTATGGATTGTGTTGAGATGTAAGTGCCACCAATAAAAGTATTTAATTGAAAAAAGAAGAAATAGGCCCACACTTCTATCATATCGTGGTGGCTTGTATGTTGCTGTAATGATGAAAAGGATGTCACCAGTATTTCAAATGCCAGCCGTATCCCCTAGATTGAACAGATTTGAGCAGACAAATCTCTCTTGGAAGAAATACAGCCAGATTGCTCTTTAGAAGCATGCATGACAAAACTTGATCTTCTATAGTTTGGACATGATGTCAGGAGAGACTGACCCCGGTGAAGGACATCATGCTTGGTAAAGTTGGGGGGCAGTGACCAAGAGGAAGGCCCTTGGCGACATGGATTGACAGAGTGGCTGCAGCAATGCATAGACTCAAGCAGAGGAGCATTCGTGAGGATGGCACGGGACTGAGCCTTTTCCCCTCTGTTGTGCATCAGGGCTCTACGAGTCGGAAACAACTCAAGGGCACCTAATAGCAACAGGTCGATCCACTTCTGAAAGTGACGTTTCTCTCTCTCTCTGATCCTTTCCCCACTACTGGTCAGTGTGTTGGACTGGGGAGTCTTGCATGTTTCTGAGCTGCGAAAGCTCTGTCACAGCTATTTTAAATAGCAGCAGGATCATCCCAGGTGAACATGTTTCAGAGGATCTTCCAGACTACGAGACTATGCAGAATAAGTAGACTGTCCACTTCTGAGGGCTTCGCCACCGAAAGCACTGGGCATGGCAGTGGAACATTGTCAGATATAGTGCCGTAGCTCCCCTAGTTAAAAGGTAATCCCAATGTTATTAGGGAGGAGTCACCTCTTCAAAGAAGAGTTGGTCATAATGATTTGGAAGGAGTAAAGCTTTTTGGACTTTTATTTGTTGATGAGATGGGGTTTCAAATGAGAATACTGCAAACAACATGGAATGTGTGAAGTACACAAATCTAGGAAAATTGAAAGTCATCTAAAATAAAATGGACCTTGAGAGCATTACTGTGCTAGACATGGTTGTTGTTGCTGAGTTCAGTAGAGCTGCATCTGATCCTTAGCAGCCCTGTGCACAGCAGAATGAAACACTTTCTGGTACTGCACCATCCTCACAATCCTTCCTACCTTTCAGCCCATTGTTGCAGTCCCAGTGTCAATCCATTTACATTACCAAATATCATGTCCTTTGTCGGGGACTGATCTTGTCTGGCAACATGCCTAATATATGCAAGATAATGCCCCACCATGTTTGACTCTACAGACCACTTTGGCCATAGTTCACTGATCCTAAGTACTCATGAATTGGAAATGAACTAGAATGAACTGGAAATGGTCATTTTAAATTAGCCAATCATATGGAATGCTGTTCCAGGAATGACAAATTTAAGAGGAATGGTGTCACACTCATCATCACAAATAATATTTCAATATTTTTTCTTGAAGCATAATGGTATCTATGGTAGGATAATATCTAAACACCGTAAAGGAAGTCAAGAAACACAATCTAAGCACATAATCTGAGAAGCTTGAGTATATTATGCACTTATACACCAATCACTAAAGCTAGTGATGAAGAAATTGAAGAAGTACATTGTCTTCAGTCTGAAATTGATCAGACATGAATCCAAATGGCATTGAAAACTATGTGCAATTGGAATGTAAAATTGAAAACAAAAAGAGGGATTCATAGTGAGAAAACATGACCTCTGTGATAGAAATGAAACTGAATATCATATGGTAAAATTTTGAAAGGCCAATCACTTTTTCACAACAAAATGACGAATCTTTGATCTTCATCAGAAATGTTTTAAGTCCTGTTCACTTGCAGTAAGCAAGACTATGTTATCTGCATATCAGAAGTTGTTAATAAGCCTCCCTCTGTCATTAGTGTTCAATGTATCATTAATGTTCCTCTTATGCTTCATTTTCTCAGGTTATTTTTTCAGCATACAGATTGAATATGTACAGTGAAAGGTTACAATCTGAAGAGACAGCTTTCTTGACTTTAAACCATGTACTATTCCCTTATTCTCTTTGTATGGCTGCCTCTTGTTCCATGTGAAGGTCCCTTATGAGCACAATGAAGTCTTCCAGAATCCCCACTACTCTCATTGTTATCTATATATTTTTATTATCCACCCAGTCGAATGCAGCTGGATAATCAAGAAAACACAAGTAAACATCTCCTTGGTATTCTTTACCTTCACAATTTATTTCTCTCATACCACATCCTCTTCAGAATCTGGCTTGAATTTTTAGCAGCCCCTGTTGATTGATGGACTGCTGAAATAATTGCTGAATGATTGTCAACAAAATTTTATTTGCATATGATATCAATGATATTTTTCTATAATCACAGCATTCTGTTAAGTCATCTTTCTTTGGAATGGGATCTCTCTTAAGTAGCTTGCCAGCTTGCTTTCAAATTTCTTTTTCTTTTTTTTGGGCATCACTGCTCTCCGGTCGTGGGAGTAGGAGGCCCAGCCCCACTGCTGGAATTGAACCTCTGTCCCAATGGGCCGTAGTCCCATGCACAACCACTATGCCACCGGGGCTCAGCCCCAAATTTCTTAACATAGATTAATGAGTGCTTCTGGTTCTTCATCATCATACTGAAAAATTTCAATGATATTCCACCAATTCCTGGAATTCTGTTTTTTGCTAAAGCCTTCAATGCAATTTGAGTATTTTTTTCCAGTACCATTGGTTGATTTTATATGCTTTCTCTTGCAATGGCTGAATATCAACCAATTCTTTTTGGTAGAGTAACATTTGGTAGTGTTCCTTTTATCTTCTTTTGGTGCTATATGCATAATTCAATATTTGTACTTGAAAGTCAAGCTTTGACTATTTCCATTAGTTCTTTCAGTTTGAAATATGTTGTATGTGTTCATCTTTTTTGGTTTTCTAATGCCAGATCTTTGCACATGTATCATACATAGTACTCTATCTTATCCCCAGTCCTTTAGGATTTTCTCCATCACAGTTCCCATTTGTTTTTGCTACTCTATATTCAAGATCAAATGCCAGAGTCTCTTCTGAGATGCATTTTTGATATCTTCTTTCCTATATATTCGATGACCTTTTCTTTTATTCATGCATGATGTCCTCGATGTCATCCCATTGTTTATCAGGTCTTCTTTCATTAGTGCTCAAAGTATCAAATGTGTTCTTGTGATGATCTTGAAATCCATGGGAATATACTCAAGGTGATATTTTGTCTACCATAAACTTGTTTTAATTTTCTTCAACTTCAACTTGAGCTTTCTTATTTTTTATGTTTAATTTCTTTTAAAAAATCATTTTATTGGAGCCTCATACAACTCTTATCACCTGCCATACATCCATCCATTATGTCAAGCATATTTATACAATTGTTGCCATCATCATTCTTAAAACATTTGCTTTCTACTTGAGCCCTTGGTATCAGCTCCTCATGCCCATTCCCTCCCCCAAGGAATCCTTGATAATTTATAATTTATTATTATTTTGTCATGTCTTAAACTGTCCAATATCTCCCTACACCCACTTTTCTGTTGTCCATCCCAAAGGGTGGGGGTTCTATGCAGACCCTTGTAATCAGTTCCCCCATTCGACCCCACCTTTCCTCCACCCTCCTGGTAGCATTACTCTCATTGTTGGTCCTGAGAGGTTTGTCTGTCCTGGATTCCCTGTGTTGCCAGTTCTTATCTGTGCCAGTGTACATCCTCTGGTCTAGCCTGATTTATGAGGTAGAATTGGGAGTATGATAGTGGAGAGGGGTGTGGAGGCAGGAAGCTTGAAAAAACTAGAGGAAAACGGTATGTTTCATCATAGTTATAATGCATGCTAACAGGCTCCACCTGAACTTTTTCATAAGAGCAATTGATGGTCTGCTGTTTTGGCTGCTGATCTCGAGTTTCTCCATCAGGACTTCCTGCAGAGGTAGTCTGTTTGACTTGTGTGTATTCTGTCTGGTGGAGTCCATTTGTATGGTCACTTTTTATATTGCTGAAAAAATATTTGCAATGAAACAATTGTTGGTCTTGGAAAATTTTACCATGCAGCCCCCAGCTTCATTTATATCGTCAAGGCCATATTATACAATTCCTGTTCCTTCCTCTTTCTTTCCAACATTTGCATCGATAATCCAGGCAAGAAAGATAATATACACTTTATTGTCATTAATGGTGCTTTTCTCTTTGGGAAAACATGCCTGCTTCTCTATATGCAATGCATTCTGAGATCTTGAAACTTTGATTGGGACACTGCTAGGGGCAAAATACAAATTTTTTTACTGCCAAAACACAAATTTTATTGCTGCACATGTATTAGAAAACTTTACAAAATAACACTCAAACCAAGTTTTTAATTACAGGGCATGTACTGATATAACCTGAAGATACTGACTGTGAACAGCTGCAAGTTGCACTTGTTTTTTAAATATTCTGAGATAAAATACTCCAGAAAGAAACATACAAGAGAAAAACAACTAAGAAAGCTTGTGAAGACACAGGACAATCTTGAAAGCGTGATCCCCAAATCCAAGAAATAGCAAGTGTTGCTTTAATTTCTCTATGACGTTACAAAATATTTTCACCATTACTAAAGAAGAGTAATTTGAATACACTTAGACAGTGTTGAAAATACAAGAACAGCTACATTGCCAAGAATTCATTTAGTTCCTTTTAATTTTATAGTATTTCTAAGAGGCCAACTGATAGCCCTAGCTTTCTCACTTGGTAGTCATAGCACAATTATTTCTACAATTGCTGCCAAACTTACTGAGAATTTAGTGGATCTCAAACTCACTGAAGAGAAACATTAAATTCATGCTCTCCAAACACAGATGGTCAGATTGTTAAAGAATAGAAAAAAAACTAAGAGAAGTTGTTTATTCATTTTCCAGATACTTGTTGTACAATACCTGAGGAGCACCTCTATGTGCTCAAATAGTGATGGAATTACAAGATAATTTGGCTAGTTTACTTAGTAGCAACTATTCATGCTACCCCCCCCCACTTGTCTGTCAGTTTATCTTACTGTGGTGGTGTATTTGTTGCCATCATGCCAGAAGTTTTGCCACAATATCTCAAATATCCATGGTAAGGCAAGTTGCAGTGCGACTTCCAGATTAAGACACTAGGAAAAGGGATTAGGTGTTCCAATTTATTCATTATCAAAAAGAACATTAAATGCTCTGTCTTGAAGTACAACGGTGTCTGTGACAGGTTTATATCCATACACTAACAAGGAAGACCAATTATTACAGCTATTATTAAAATTTATGAACCAACCATTAATGCTGATGATAAAGAAATTGAGGAATACTACCAGTTTGTTCAGTCTGGTCAACAGACACAGGTCAGTACTGAACCTAGGGTTTGTGTGACATTGCTTATATCCACTTGATACCTACTGCTTCTAATCTTTCTGAGAGAAAATTGTATGCTCAAATAGCTGTTAGTCTCCAGAGGCAGTCAAGGGGCATACAGAGCAGAACCACACAGCCACAATAGTCTATCCTCTAGCCAATCTGCAATGCTAGAGCTGAATAAGTGCTTAATTTAGCATACCACTGAGGTATTGTTGGGATTTGTTATGTGGCAATGGTTGAGAGAAAGTCCTCAAATCTACTTGGGTTTTTTAGGAAATGTTTCGGTCTTGTTAGATTTCAAAAGTGAATCTGTGTCTTGTGAAGTAAATGATCAGTTAAGTTTAAACTTTGATTTTGTTATTAAACTCTAGTTCCATAGACCCTCTTCTCTGGGGCTTGTGGGAACCTTAAAGATTAAATCCAGTAGGATATCACTTATCAATTATGAACTACACACTAAATCAGACGCAAGTCAGTTCTAACTCATGGATAGACCATTTACATTACTTGATGCCTGTACTCAGTGGGGTTGTCAATGGCTGATTTTTCAGAATGGTATCGCCAGATATTTCTCTAAAGGTGCCTCTGGGTGGACTGAATGGTTGATGCTGTGTCAAACCAGCTCTATCCAGCTTAGCCGGGTGAGTGGGTGGGACTGGTGGTGTGAGCACCTTGTACTATGCCTGCATAGCTAGTCATTCACTCAGGTAGGTCCTCAGGTGGAAGGGAAGGGACAAATAGTTATGCCCTACTTAGGCATCCTATGGGGTCCTCAGGCAGGAGAATGGATGGCTTATAGAAGGATGAAGGAGAGTAGCATTCAGGGATGAGGAGAAGGATGAAGGAGAGTAGCATTCAGGGATGAGGAGAATGATGTCATCATATGGGTCCCTGGTTGTTAAGGCTACGAGGAGGAAGGACTTTATGAAGGGGTGACCCCCCAAAAAAACTCAGAATTTTTTCAAAGATATGTATTTACATTTTTTAAAAAAAACAACTATATCATCTTCAAAGTACTCTCCATTACATTTAATACATTTATGAAATCTGTGATTCCATTCTTGCAAACATTTTTTCAAACTCATCAGTTTGGACGGATGACAGCACTTCCCTCATTTTTTGTTCTCTTGCCCCCTCCCCATCTCTTCTACATGGTCAAATCACTGTCTTTTCATGTTCTCTTTATTTGGGGAAACAAAAAGAAATCTCAAGGAGTTAGGACAGGTGAGTAAGGTGTGTGGGGCAAGTGAGGCATGTGATTTTTTTGGCCCCAAACTGGCACACTGACACCTTGTCTGCCACAAATTGGTTTTCTTTTGTTACACACTGTTATGCAATCTTTTTAGAACCTCTAAATCTAGATCTTTTTAAAAAATTTTATTGGGGGCTCTTACAGCTACTACACCATTCAGTATATCATTTTTATGAAGCACATTTGCACACATGTTGCCACATACATTTTCTACTTGAGCCCTTGGTACAAGCTCCTCTTTAAAAAAGCAAAAACAAACAAACAAAAACTCCCCTTTCTCTCCACCCCCTTCTTTTAATGAATCATTTTATTGGGAGCCCATACAACTCCCATCACAATCCCTAACAACATCAGTTGTATGCAGGCCACTTTTACACACCCATTGCCATCATCACTCTCAAACTAAATATAGATCTTGATTAGCAGTCTGATTTGGTGGCTCCCCAAATCCAACTGCACTATCCCCCGCCTCATACAACAAAAACCCCAAATCTGAGCATCATCTTAATCTTTTATTTCACTCGACACAATTTTTTTTTGGCAAGGTGATGATGGTGTCGTCCACTGGCTTGGTTGATGTTTGCTTTCCAGGGAATGTAAGAAAGGCACCATGGCTCCCAAACAGCAGTGACCTTGGGAAAAAGTCTGAGTTGTTTAAGAACCACTGTTTCAAAGCGTGACACGTTTCCACTTGATGCTCTTTTTCCTGGTCAGTGAGAAACCAAGGCACACATTTTTCACGGGCCCTTCTCATTCTTAAATCTTTCATTAAAATGTGCTTACTCAAGCTCCAAGATAGTCTAGATAACTCCCCCATTTCTTTAATGGTCTGTTGTGGTTTTCAAACACAAGTGCATGAATTTTGTTGCCATTTTCATCCACTGTGGAAGTTGAAGGATGCCAGAATCAGGTTTCTCATCAACATTTCATCTTTTTTGAAATGAGAAAACCACTTGTACCCTTGAGCTTTTCCCATAATGCAGTCCTCTAACTCTTTTAAGATAACAACAGTCTCTGTGGTCTTTTACCCAAGCAGGAAACAAAATTTCACAGCCACAGGCAGTTCTCTTAAATTGGGCATCAGAAAAAATGAGGTTCCCCTGGGACCAGAGAGAACCTTCCCAGGTGATGCCACTGGGTGCACTAACTCAAATTCAGTTGCTCAAAACCCACTTAGCAGGGAAAAATGTGTACTATTGGAAACTCCACCGAATGTGGCTTTATTCTGTTTTTTTTTTTTTTAAAGAGGGGTACTTCCTTGGGTGCACATGGTCCTTTGATTACCAGAAGAGATTTTTCTAGGCATTTCCAATTGAGTGCAGCTAGCAACCAGAACCTGATTTCAGTGAGGACCTATCTGCATATGTCCTGTTGAGAATTGTAAGGGGTTCTGTTCTATGTCCCTTCTCTGGAACTGCTGCTGTCTTTGTCTCAGCATGACCAGCTGCACTGGTTCATCTCTCAACATCCCTCTGCTATGTGTCTTCTAGTTTACTATTTTCAGTTGGTTTATTCTTCCAGCCAGTGTTTGATCTAGTTCTTTAGCCTTTCACTTGATGCACAGAGTTTCAAGATTTTATATATGTGTGTATATATGTATATGTGTATATATATATGTTTTCACTTGCTTTCTTGGGCCTTTGCTGTAGGGAAGTGAGGTGACAGTCTGACTAAGCTGCCCCTTTTCAGGAAGAGATTACTCTGGAGATGGCCTAAAAATAACTAAGATAGAGTCCTATTGTCCTATCATCCTTTCCTAGGAAGATCAATTGCATAGCTAGTGCTAGCATCATGGGTCAGCATTGCCAACCTCTAGAAGTATTGCAATAGTATATCTTTAACTACCAACTTCCTTAGATTCACCACAAGTAGTGCTTGATAGATAGTTTTAAAACCTGCATGAGGGGGGTATGTTTTATCAGAACACTTGGTAGAGAAGCCTACAGTGTTATCAATAAAGTTTATGGATCGCTTGAATTGTGCTCTGGATCACCACACCAGGCCGTCAGCAAACATTCCTGAGAATTTGTTATCGGCCAAGCATGCTGTGGGATCCAGTGGCTTAACAGTAAACATCCAAGACAAAATGTTAGCCTCAAGCAATTTCATATAAAATTCCTCAATCCACCAGGAGTGAAAAAAAATCTTTATTGTTTCAGAAGATCATAAAATGTTTTTCCTCAGTCAATCAAGCTCTGACTGTAGAAGCCTGCTCTTGCAGCTGGATTCATATTACTCACAGTCCTGAGTCCTTATGCCTGTAATTTTTAACTACAAACTTATTTAATGCAATTGGCTTCTCACTCTCTGAATTATTCAAAACATGCTCTCTTAACTGATTCCTCCATTACTCTAAAAAATCTGTTTACTTAACGCTTTCTGGCATAGTATCCACTGGATATATTGAAACTGAGAAAGCAATTTGCTTTAGGGTGTTGATTGCTGCCTTCTGTCTAAAATAGATAGAAATGCTCAAACCTAACATAAGAAATATAAAAAGAAATCTTGAATGTTTCATTATTTTGGTAAAAAATGGAAAAAGACATGCTTGTAATTCTTGTAATACAGGTTTCACTGATTTCATTAAGATCTAGAATTTCTAATTAATCCTAATTATAATCAATATTTTAACTTCTTAGCTGGGAAGTCCTGGACATACAATAGTATTCCAATGTTATATTTTACTCTGCAATGAATTTCTCTGGTTAACAATGGGGCTTATCATTGAGAAGAACTGTTTTCTATCAACACAGAATTTGCCAAGGTGTGTAGGTGCCACATCTCAGTGATGAAGAGAATGCACTAACCTTTGTTCAGTATAATAAAGCCCTGTAGATGTAAGTGCTTTCTAATTTGGCTCGATTGCTTTTCAGCCTATCAGTCATCTCGGTCTATACATTTTTGTAGGTGGTGTTAAATCCTTCCCTGGAAATTGTGTTCCTTGACCGACACCATATAAAAACTTCAAGGAACTCAAATTTTGTTTCTTTTAGCTGTTCTTTTGAGTTTGGGAACTCACCCACAAAAAGTCTGATGAAGCAAAAATCCACAAATAGAAGGGTAAAGTATCCCAGTGAAATTCTCATAGGACAACCTTGCTATTCTGAAGAATGAACAAGTACATCTTTCCTTTTTGTTGTTTGTTTTTCTTCTCATCAACATAGCTTTCCATTTTCTTAAAACTTCTTTTTAATAAATGCCTGCAATATCCTGTGTTCTTTAAGAAAATTGAACCCAAGCAAACTATGTGTTATGCGTACAATGACCACAAAAGAAAACAAAACTTAAAAGTCTTACATTTGAGATGTTTTAGGATGTACATGCTAATGTGAATTAATGCCTATCTTATGATATTTTATAAAATGAATTTTGTTTCACATTTACCTGTTTACGATGACTCATAAAACACAAACTAGCATACGAAAAGGAATATAAAATGGCAACTATAAAGTGAAATGAAAAATAATAAAACAAATGTATCTTTCATATAAAATTAAAAAAAAAAAAGATCTAGAACAGCTACCTTGGAAATCTAGTGCCTGCTCTGAAACAACTCTGTTGGAGCTAGAGACACTGGAGTTCACAATTTACATTTTGAAGTCACACCAGAGAGACTTAGCTGGTGCCCTCACATCCCAGGAAACACTAACTTTCCCAAATATAACAATTCTGGCCTCAAACATATTCCAGCTCAATGCTCTATAGATGCTCAGAAATTGCATGTGTACTGAGTTCCAGAGATTGTCTAAAATCCCAAACAACAAGGAGTGTTTCTGGACACATACTCCAATGATAGCAGACTTTCCTCTTCAGTCTGTCATAACAGAAATATCCATACATCTGGCAAGCTTGCAGAATATGTTATTGAGGACCTACAGGCAGTGCTATATTCTAGCATGCTCAGCTGAGATGATCAGACTGGACTCTGACCTCCCCTCTGTGATTCTAAATGCACAGAAGCATCCACATGAGACTTTTTAGATTGTCAAATGTTATGGGAATGCTGACTTGGAGGATTATGGTAGAATAGACATCTGTGAATGCTTGTTGACTTCATATTTCTATCACTCGGCCCTTGGAATATTTGAACATATGATATTTAACAATCCGTCAAACCCAATATTGTAAGTCACAATGAGGAGGAGGTTGTAGAGCCTCCTTCCTACTCATGCCTTAAAACCACAACTAGGAACCCGGCAGAGAAGCCCCAGGGAAGGGAGCTGTCCCAAGTTTTGGTGCTGACTGCCCAGAGTTGGTTTGCCCCATAGGGATCAGGAAGAAGTGTGTGTAAATAGATATTTTTGGTGACACTCATCTGGAGACCACTAATGAGGAGGCAGGGTGGGGGAAGAGGAGAGGAGAGAATGGAGATCATGGTCATGGATTTAAACTGGCAAAATTAGTTACTGTTTTGGAGCTATACAAAGGAAGATAGTCTATAAGACTTATATTCAGCAATGAAGGAAAAGACCTTTTGAGAAGGGAGAATTGTAGTAAAATGGATTGAATTACAACTTCACAACTTTGGGTTACTGTCCAGTTTAAGAAGAGATGGTAGCGATTGTGAAAGGGTGCGCAGGGACTCATAAGTTTTCAAAAACCTATGTCCCAAGTAATTTAATCCTTGGTGGGGGGGAGTGGGGAGTGACTGGCTTATGAAGATGGGTTTCCTTATGGGGCAATGAAGATAGTGGAATGGTGGTGCAATGCTGTGAATATATGATACAATGCCTATTTGCAATGGCTAATTTTAAGTTTTGTGACTATTGCTTCAATTAAAAAGATTTTTTAAAAATTCATTCTTCTGTTTCATAAAATTGTCAAATAACATCTTGTAACCTTCAGGGAATACTGACCCAAGGGAACAAATGAGAACAATTTTTAATGCTGATGAGTGGGTCCTCAAAAACTCCTGCATTCTGTATAATCGATGGCACTTTAGAATGGATGGCAGCAGTCCTTGCTAAAGCTTTATCTTTATGATCTTTATGATGTTTATGATGAATTTATTATGCATTCCTTTTCCTCCACTTTGTATGCATTTCTTGAATGATCAGATCTGTGCATTAGAAACATAATCATTTCATTATCATATAGTCATATCATTATCAAAATCATTAAATCATTTTTGTTATTACCAACCAACCAATGAGCAATCATTGTCATCACCCCCGCCACCAATACCACCACCACCACCATCATCATCATCATTGTGCCAGAGAACAACTTGGAGTTAAGCTACACTTTCTATTTGTTGAAACTGAAAACTTTTGGCAGTCACTAATCTGGTGTCAACTTCAGGATTGGGAGTGTAGGGGTGGAATCTAGTCTGTCAATCTGGAGACAGCCAGTGAGATGTCTGTGTGTGCATGCTTTCTCCTGAGAATTCTGAGAAACCTGACTGTATTTCCCACTTGGTGATGAGAGACTTATGATTCAGTTCTTTGGAGACACTCTACTGATAAGATACAAGGCTGACTCCCTGTGAGACATCCCAGAAGAGAAGCCACATAGGCTTACCGTGATGGAACCAGAACTCTGTAGCCAAAAAAGCCACACAGAGAATCCTGATCAAACACTTAATCAAGATGTATTAATAGTTATTGGTAAATGGGATTTGAATGTTGGAAATAAAGAAGGCTATTTCATTGGGAAATGTATCCTTCATGATAGAAATGAAGCTGGAGATCAAATGATAGAATTTAACATGAACAAGGACCTCTGCAGTACAGATGCTTCTTTTCCACAACATAAATGCTACTAATTTCGTGAGCTTAAACAAGGCTAGCAGATGACTGTGCAACAGAGTCTCAATTGCTCACATGCAAATTCAGGTTGAAGCTAAGGAAAATTAGCACAAGTTCATGGAAACCACAACAGACCCATGGAAATATCCTTCCATGAATTCAGCATATCTTAAAAGCAATTTTGACTCACTGAAATCGTTACATCAAGAACATTGTACACAAATAAAGCCAAATGTCTTTAAAGAGACAGAAATAAAAGACTAAAAGGGATGTCATAAAAGACTTGAAATTGTGCTCTTGAATATAATGTAGTGTGATGGTGAGCTTAGGCGGACCAACACTCTTCCATGAGATGATCTAACATAGTGTGGTGATCTAACTCTGGTGACACAGTGGTTATGCCTTCCTAATATGAAATTATTGGGGATGCCATCTTAATATAAAAGTACTTCTTGATATAAAGTTCTTTCATATATATATATACACACACATACATATATAAATGTAACTGGTTTTCTTTACATAGCCCAGACTAAACCAGATGCTAATTGAAAAAAGTAATTGGAACCACCAGCTGCCCAATGAAAGAAAGATGTAGCAATACGCTTCCATAAAGATTACATCTTTGTAATCCTACAGGACAGATTCACTCTTTCATAGGAAGTTTGTCATATGAGTATGAATCAACTTCATTGTTTTTGCTTGCTTGTTTGGTTCTTGAAGACGGGATTTGGTAGTCCAGATAGACTAGAGAAGCAAAGTCATAAACATGCATATGGATATAAGGGAAAGGTTTATATACAAGAGGAATGGAACATTGAGAAAGCATCCCAGCCCAGTCCAAGGTAATAAGTCTGATATTAGCCCGTATGTCCAATACTAGTCTATGGAGTCTCCTTCTGACTCACGAGGCATGTGCAAAGACACCAGAACGATCACAGACCAGTGGGTGCAGAGACTTCTATATCCAATGGTGATAGGAGCCCTGGAAGGGGTCTCCCCATGGCCTCTCAAGCATCTCAATGCTGGCAGGAATCCCCACAAGGCTTCTCCAGCCCCAGAGGTCTGGTTCCATCTGGGTAACCAGATGTGTGGCTTCTTCTCCAGATCCTCCAGTCTCCAGGAATCAGGATCAATCAGCATGCTGTCATCTCATCTTGTCAGTAATCCATCTCCAAGTCTCCCTCCTTCAATTGGGAAATACCACGAGACCTTCCAGAATTCTCAGGAGAAAGTCATGCCCACACAGAGGTCTCATTGGCTATCTCCAGATTGACAGGCTAGACTCCACTCCTAGACTCCCAATCCTGAAATTGACACATGAGTACATGACTGCTACATGGGATATACTCTGGTGGTATAGTGGGTTAAACACAAGGGCTGCTAATCATAAGGTCATCAGTTGGAAACCACCAGCTACTCTGAGGGAGAAAGACGGGATCTTCTATTCCTGTAAAGAGTTATAGGATTAGAAACCCATTGGAACAGTTCTACCCTGTCCTATCCGGTCTCTATGAGCGTTCATTGACTTCATGGCAATCAGTTTAGTGTGATCAACTCCATAATGGGATCTTTTGTGGCCGACTATTAATATAGACTGAATGGAAGCTGTTTCTTGATATGAACATACAAGAATCATAAGTCACTGACTTCTTCCCCAGAGAATGCAGTCTAACACAAGTGGTTAAAGCAAACAGAAGAAATGATAGAATAAAAGAGCTGGACAGAAAACTTCAAAAGGAATATCAAAAAGACAAAACAGAGTATTATAACAAAGTGTTCAAAGACCTGAAGTTATATGTTACTTTTCTCCTTACTGTCTCTAAATGAGGTCCTGAAATTGTGAACTGATTGACAGGCTAACCTCCACCCTTTCATTCTTAAGTCTCAAATTGACAACAGATTCCATAACAACCACACAATGGTTGCAGCAGTACATTGACAGGGAACTGCCAAAACTTCAAGTCAGATTCAGAAGAAGGTATGGCATTAGAGGTATCATTGCTGATGTCAGATGGATCTTGGTTGAAGCAGAGAATACCAGAAAGATGTTTACTTGTTTTTTTTTTGGTTGATTAAAAAAGACATTTGACTATGTGGATTATAGAAACTATGAATAGCATTTTGAAGAATAGGGAATTCCAGAACACTTCACTGTAGTCATGTAGAACTAGCATATGGACCAAGATGCAATTGTTCAAACAGAACGAGGGACTATTATGTAGGTGTAAATCAGGAAAGGTGTGTCTCAGGGTGGTCTCATTTCATCATAGTTATTCAATCTGTGCATTGAGTACATAGTCTGAGATGCTGGAATATATGAAGAACATGGTATCTGGAATAGAGGAAAGCTTGTTAACAATCTGCAATATGCAGATAACACAACTTACTTGTTGAAAGTGGGGAAAATTTGAAGTACTTGTTGATGAAAATCGAAGACTGTGAGCTTTCAGTATGGATCACCATTCAATGTAAATAAGCAAGAATCCTCACAGTGAGACCAATATATAATATCATAATGAATAAAAATAGAAAGAAAGTTGTCAAGCTTTTATTTTACTTGGATCTACAATAAATTCTCCTGGAAGCAGCAATAAGTAAATCAAATTGCTTACTCTGTTGGGCAAATTGACTACAGAGGATTCTATAAAATGTTGAAGAGCAAGGATGCCATTTGGAGGACTGGGTTGTATGTGTCTCAGGTCATGATGTATTTCACATGTTTATGTGAATGTCGGATGATGATTAAGGATGACTGCAAAAATAATGGGTTTTTTTGAATAATATTAAAAAGTGGGCTTTTATAAGGAAAGAAGAAATCTGTCTTGGAAGCAATACAGCCAGAATGCTCCATGTCCTTTGGGAATGATATCAGGATAGACTAATCCCTGAAAAAGGACATCTGATTTGGGGTCGTAGAGGGTTGAGTTGATGCAAAAGGCCCCTCAGTGAAATGGATTGGCATTATGGCCGCAACAAGAGGCTTAAGCAGAACAACTGGGAAGACGGTGTGGGAACAGACAGCGTTTTTTTTATTTCATTGCACCCAAGGTGACTTTGTGTCAGAACTGACTCGATGGCATGTAAAACAACTCACAACCACCTCATAAGATTAGTTTGAGTTTTCACTGAAACCCATCCCCCTAGGTTACCAATTGGTCCCACAGAAGCACATTGCAAGCCTTCCTTATATGTTAATGACTTTATAGGCACCATGATGCTCACAAACATTGGGGTTGTCATTGTTAAGTGTCATCAAGCCAGTTCTGGCTCATAATAACCTTATGCTCCACAGACACAGCGCTGCCTGGTCCTGTGCCAGGCTCCCAATTATTCTTCTGTTTGAGCCCATTGCTGCAGTCGCTGGGCCAAGCCATCTTGTCAAAGACCCTCCTCCTTTTGCTGCCCCACTGCTTTCGGGCTCATGATGTCCTACTCAGGGACTGGTCTCTCCTGACAACATTTTGAGATGAAGTCTTGTCACTCTTGCCTATAGGGAGCATTCTGGTTGTACTTCTCAGACAGCATTGTTTGTTCTTTTGGCAGTCCACGGTGCTTCAAATATTCTTTGTCAACATCGTACTTCAAATGCATCTGTTCTTCTTTTGTTTTCCATAAATGTCCAACTTCCACATGCATTGAGGTAACTGAAACTATCACAGTTTGGGGTAAGCCCACCTTTCCTAGCTCTCCCAGTCCTATGCTTTCTTTCTAACACTTGAAATAGATCTTCCGCAGCAGATTTATTCATTGTGGTGTGTTGTTTGAGGTCTGGATGGCTGCTTTTGCAAGCATTAATCATGGAAAGCAGCAAGACAAAGTCCTTAACAATTTCAATCCTTTCTCTTTTTATCAGGATGTGATCTCCTGGTTGAGTTGTGAAGATATTTTTGTGTATGGATATTATCATCCCTATCTTAGAATTCATCTTATAGGAATCAAATAACTTTTTAAAGATTAAATATTCACTAAATAGTGAGTCTAAGATAGACTACGAAGGAAGGCCTGGTGATATACTTTTAAAAAAAATCAGCCAGTGAAAACTGTGTGAATCACAAGGGTTCATCCAATCCTTTTGTGGACAGTTGCCATGAATTGGGGGCTCTCTTGATGATAGTCAACTGCAACGACAACAGTCACAGATTGTGTGATTAGGACTTGAACTTTAAAAGCCAAGTTTTGTTTTCCTTCCATGCAACCAAAGACAATTTATTTTAAAACTGGGTATGACAAATTGCAGAATGCAAAAGGTTTTACCCTAAAATTTCTAAAATATCTCTTCAGACTCCACCACGTTATTGATTAATGACACCAGTGATCTGACCAATATTCATAAACAACAGCATTTGATTGAAGAATCAAGCTTGAAAGCAGCAATCTTTGCATTTTTTAATGTTTTCTCAGAGAGTCCTAACAATTCTCAACACACATTTGTTTTGTGCCCATAATTGTTCAATTAAATCTTTTCTTCTAAATCTTAGAGCAAGAAAAGTATTTATTTATACTTATGCAAAAACAGAGCTCATCCATTCCTCACTTAGTTGAACCAGAGGATCTGAACGGGTATAGCAAACAACATCTTTCCTCTTTGGGCTTTTCAGCATGAAGGACTAGAGAATTTCCTTTGTTGTTTTCATCCTGGTTGTCACGTGATGGCATCGATAGCCTTTCCTTCCTCTGAATCGTGATCTGGTATCCAAACACCAACGTTTTATAATTTAAAAGGTGAGCATTTCAAAACTTTGCAGTTTCCTTCATAGCGTTGCCGAGAAGTTTTTCTTTCCCAGAGCACGTAATTCAGCAGCAGCAAACGTGTGCTCCCGTCCTCCTTCAGGACAGCGCATGCGCCGCCCTTTGGCTTGTATTCATTGATTCTGAGCATGAGGAGGACTGCCACTCAGTATGAGTCAAGAGTATGGTCTTTACTTCCTTGTACTTTTACTTCACCCAAAGAAATCCAAATGTGTGTACAGGCACGCCCCGCCCCCGAGGATTCTCAATATGATCATTATCTCAGTAACAACATGTAAGAGGAGAGTTTTCTTTTGAAAAGCAGCAGTTTTGTATACAATAGATGTATGTATTGATTGTGGGAAGAGGTGGATAAACCCTCAAAATGACTTTAAAAAAAAAAAAGAAAAGCAGCAGTTTAAAATCAGTAGGATGTATTAAAATCACTTTGAAAACATTTTATTAGTACCCAAGTTAGCAAAATAAAAGCTGTCTCAGTGTCTTAATTTTAAAAACTTGTCTGTAATTCAACATAATAACAACAGATATCGAGTAATGAGAACATTTTCTTGCAATGACATCTAAGGGTCAGGCCAATACCTGCTTTCAATTCACTTGAGTCTGAAAGGAAGCTGCAAAGCTTTGGTTTGTTCATTTGTCTTCTTATCCCTTCTCCCTGCACTTGTAAGATGGTGTGAGAACCCAGTCTGAAAAGGGGAATGCTAGGTTTTCTTCAACCTGAAGTGGGGCAAATTGACTATTTCTCTGGGTTGCTTTTTTTTTTTTGGATGCCCTGTTTGAAATTTATGGGACTTTCAAGGTGTTCAAGGAAAATGGAGACCCTCAAACTACTCAGAGATTTGGATCGCTCTGTTACCTAACACTTCCTAAGAGAAAGGAATGGAAAACACTATAGGGATGAACTTTTCCTAAAAAATGAAAAAGGCATCTGAAAATAGCAACTGCCATAGAGAATAAATAACTGAAATCCACACTTTTAAACTCATTTCATTGGGGGCTCCTACATTGCTTATCACAATACATACATACACATACTGTGCCAAGCACCTTCGCATGCCTGCTGCTGTCATCATTCTCCAAATATCTGCTCTCCCACTTGTGCCCTTGACCTCAGCTTTTCATCCTTTTCCCGCCTTCCTTGCTTCCCCTCCCCCATCAGCCCTCAATATCTTATAAATTATTATTATTTCATCATATCTTAACACTGTCTGACGTCTCCCCTCGCCCACTTCTCTTATGTCCACCCTCCAGACAGGAGACTATGGGTAGATCCATGTGATTTGGCTCCCCCTCTTTACCCTACCTTTCCTCTCTCACTACTGGTCCTGAGGGGTGTATCTTTCCTGGGTTCCCCATATTTCCAGGTCCCATCTGTACCAGTGTACCTCTTCCAGTCCATCTGGTTTTGTAACGTGGAGTCGGGATCATGATAGTTGGGGGGGAGGAAACCTTTAAGAAGTAGAGGAAAGTTATATGTTTCATTGCTAGTTCACTGCATCTTGGCTGGCCCATCCTCCTCCCCCCGACTCTTCTGTAAGGGGGTGTTCCAATAGCCCACAAATGGGCCTTGAGTCCCCACCCTGCTCTCCCCCTCATTCGTTGTGATATGATCATTGTTCTTTGATGCTGGCGTATTTCTTCCATGTGCGCTTTGCTGCTTTGGGGCTGCTTTGGGGCCACTTGTTTAATCTCAGGCCTTTACGACTCCAGATGCTTTATAATTTGGTAGCTGGGAACCATAAGCTTCCTCAACTCTGTTTGCCTTTGCACCCACTTGTCTTCAGCGACCATATCGGGAGGGTGGGCACATAATGATATAATTTTTGTTCTTTGAGTCCTGATACCTGATTCTTTCCACACCTCATTGTTGCACAAGCTGGTGTGCTTCTTCTGTGGTGGGCTTTGTTTCTCCTGAGCTAGATGGCCGCTTGTTTGCCCTCAAGCTTCTAAGACTCCAGATGCTATATCTTTTGATAGCCAGGCACCATCAGCTTTCCTCACCACTCTTGCCCATGCCCCCACATGTCCTCGGTGATCATCTCAGGAAGCTGAGCACACAGAGATATGTTTTTTTCCTGTTTGATGCCTGAGACCTGATCCTCTCAACACCTCATTGCCACACTGGCTGGTGTGCTTCTTCTGTGTGGGCTTGGCTACTTCAGACCTAAGGAGGTGTGACCCCTTTCAGCTGGGTGAGCTCCCAGAACTAGGTGGATGGCACCTTATTTCCAGAAATAGGCTATGTTTAAGGCAAGATGTCCTCTGGGCCTGGGATGGATGTACTCTTCGCTCATCCACTTGCTGCGTGGTCCTTCAAAAACCCAGTCTATGACTCTGGGTGAGGCAACTCGAGGTGGGCCTGTAAGGTCCTGGCTCATGTCTCTGCTACCCAGCAGCTCAGAGGTCAGTGGGCCACAGTGGGCAGGGGCCTGCACAACACAAGTTTGTTCTTTAGGCCCTGGTCACCATTAAGGCAAGGCAAAACTAGGCTTGTAGCCCAGGTCCAGTGTGGTGGCCTTGGGTGGTCAGCTAGGGCTGGGGCACCAGATAATTTCCTGCTGTACACCTAGTCCCTACCCAGCTCCCACAGTAAGACAAAGTGACATGCTTCCAGATCCAACATGGTGGCCACAGATGGTGCGGCACCAGCAAATTCCTACCGTGTGCCCACATAGATTCCCATGCTAAGACAAAGAGACATGCGGGGCAGCCTAGATCTAGTGCAGTAGCCTTAGGTGGCAAGCTTGAAAAGCTCCTGGCAGGCCCCTGGCTACAGACAAGTTCATGTGGTGGGCTGCTGTGACTCAGATGGAGACAGAGTGTAGTGCAGATCGCAGGGGAAATGGTGTGCAGGGAGTGCAGAACCACTAGCTGTGACTGGGGCCTCTGTAATTGCTGGACTGGGCCCCTGCCGACCAGGCAAGCGTGACTGCCTGGGGGCTGGAGGCTACCCAAGGTCTGGTGATGGGTGCACCAGCCACAGGCAATCAAAACTGTTGTGGGTTCACTCTAGGGCGCTGGGTGGGTGCAAGGAGGGAGCAGAGTCTGCCAATGGAGTGGCTGCTAGCCGCTTGCACAGAGGGAACCGTGGGAGATGGACACAGCTCCCCCAGGTGGGAGTTGTGAGTGGACTGCTGCAGTGTGGTGGTCAAGTCCAGCCTTGGGGAGCTCTACATGATGGCCATTCTATTTCTGGGGCAGAGACCAGATGAGGTGGAGGCACTGGCTGGTGGTGAGCCACATAGGGGTCACCCATCCAGCTGGTGAGAAATCTCTGATATATGGTCCCAGATCTCTGAGGCTTGAGACAAAGCAGATTCGGGCAGGGTTCCCTCTTGGATAGGAAGAGCCCCTCTTAGGAACCTTTCTCCTCACCAAAACTCTTCCCCTTGACCTCCCAGAGCTCCCTGTATGGGTTGCTTACCTCGGCCCCATGTTGACCAGAACCAACTCTTCACATTAAATGAATACATCTTTCTGGTTCCTACACTCTGAAGTACTCTGAATGAGCTATCATTCTGTTAGCATCACTAATATTTTTCTTGCTTAATTACTTTAGCTGATCAAATGATTAATTCTCTGTCTTGAACAGGAGGGACTAATTAAAGATGACAATACTCATGGATATTAAATTTCTGATTATGGGCTTAAAATGTGGCTTTATATTATTTCAGAACAAGTTTTCCTAATGAATGGATCAATGCTTTTTAAGCACCAAATATTTTTATTTTGTATTCAGGAAAAAAA
>PVJH01020598.1:0-40286 GCA_004026705.1 Nesogale talazaci | reverse complement strand
GGGGGGGGAGGGAGAGAAAACAAAACTTAACATGGGCCCAAGGGTGATTCTAGTGAGGTGGAGGTCCGACCTGCCTCTTCCCCACCCATCTGACCACCCCCCTCACCTCTCCTTAGACTCTTTTTTTGGGGGGGATCACTGCCCTCTGGTGGGAGTGGGAGGCCCAGCCTTGCTCCTGGAGAGCTGCTGCTGGATTTGAACTGCCAGCCCAGTGGGCCGCAATCCCGCACTCAACCACTACACCATGGGGGCTCAGCCCTCCTTAGACTCTTTACATTTCTACGGGGTAACTATCCAGTCCCGTTGGTGGGTCACCAACACTGCCATGTGCACAGTCCTCCCCATGGAGCAGGACTGGGCAGTGTTTCAGTCTGCTGTCCCCAGGGTCTTTATGAGCACCTAACCACCCCCACAACTGCCCAGAAGAGCCCTAATCCACTGTGCCACAGCCACCCAGTGACCCACTTACATTATTCGGCATAAGCACATGGACTCAGAAAGAGGACTTTAGTTTACTCTGACAAGAGATATAAGGGAGCCCTTTCTCATGATGCCAACAGGAAAACTGTTAGGGCCCAATCTCTGTCGGAGCTCTGTGTGCCTCTTTAACAAGGACTTAGATGAAACTTCTTAAGGCCCAAGGATAAAGACAAGCCTCCTAATACCAGACAAGAAGTTTCTCTTCCCCTAAGGCTTTCTCAGCGTGCCACTTTCGCAACGTCATCGCTGTTGAGTGCTCAGCTGTTAATCAGAGGCTGCCCCATAGAGTTAACAAGGCTGTGGATCTTTCCGGAAGCAGACCCCCACCCATCAGCAAGTGGTTTATAGCAAAGTGTCTTAGCATGGATCTGCTCCTGAAAAAAGCAAAACAAAAACCAAAAAACCCCTCCCAGGCAGCTCTGTTCTTTCACCTGATTAATGATGACACATACAATTTCCTTTCTCACAAGTCTTCCCAAAGCATCCCTTTGACAGCCGCATAGTGTCAAGAGGTGGGGGGCAAAGTTCTAGATTAGCCTCCTGGGGGGTGGGGGAAGAAACTCTCTGAGGTGCGTCTTCTTGAATTTGCTTTCTGGAATTCAGGGTTATTTGGAGCAACATAGTTAGCATTTGGGAGATTATGCTAGTGCTGACCAGTGAGTAAGTGGTGATTGTGCAGATGGCACAAAACTAGACAGTGGTTAGTCAAAGCCTGTTTATTGGAGGCCATCTAAGAGCAGCAACAATAGGTAGGCAAACACAGCAGTGATGTGACTTGACCGTTATCCCTGGTCATGACCCTGGCTCATCCGCTAGGGCTGAATGAAAAAAGTGCCTCCAGAAGTGGGGGATCTATCCATCCGGCTACCTATCAGACTCAGTATGCAGCCACTACCGTCTTCATTTCTAATAGCCTCAAAGCTGTAGCAGCCAAGCCACAGATCTCAGGGCCTGAGCTTCATAGAAACTTTTATTTGGCAATCACTTGCCCCCCCTCTTCACGGTCCTATTTCTGAAGCTTGCCACTCCTGGGTGGCGGAACCGTTGAAGCCTTTAAAGGAAGCTGAAGTAGACCACGTGCCCGGGGAGCCTATCAGCATATAACCAGATAGCGAAATAAGCTTCAAAAGGACGCACACACAAAGTAGACCTTTTTGCCCCACGTAGTGGGCTGCTGGCTGCATTGGGGTTGGCAGTGGTCTTCCCTCTGCCTGCCAGTGCTCAACATTCCAGGTGGCTGCCAGGATGCGGTTTCCCGGAAAGCAACCCCCACCCCAGCCAGTCCCCCCCATGGGACCCCGTGCGATGGTGACTACTGGTAGCTTTGCTTGTAGCAAAACTGGTGCAGAGCAGAGGTCTCGTTCGGCTTTGATGTATCCCCAGCCTCGGAGGACGGGGGAGAACGTAGTAAAGAGGAGTCCTTTCGGGTGAGAGTCATTTGTGACCACATTCACTCTGACACGGCGCTGCTCGAGTGCAAGTTAGAAAGGCGCCAGGATAAGCCGTTTATTGCCGTATTGTAACAATTTCATCCCATAGCTGGGAGGGGCCAGGACCACGAGGAATAGCCCGCCCCACGTGTCGTCTGGGTTACAGTCCAGGAGCTCTCATCAGACATCTGCGGAGAGAAAGCGTTTCGCATTGAATTAAGCGACTGGGGGCGGGGGCGGGGGGCGGGGATGGCGGAGAAGAGGGCATTCTGGTCTTGCCCCAGCGCTGAGTTCGATGGCATTGACTCAGCTGGGAGCTCGCTGGGTCACCTTGGGCACAGCCCACTGGGAACTGGGTTTTATCACCTATAGCCTCGCAAGGCCGGTACCAGGTGCCTTGTAGCTGTGGTTGTAATGATTTGGCTCTCTCTCCCGAACTCTGGCACTTGGCACCTCTCTGCTTGCAGTTACCCTGCCTGAGAGGGAGAGCCAGGGACGGAGTGAATGCAGCAGGTCCAGTGGGTCTGCTGGTCCAGGTGGAAGTCATCAGGCCTGTCCTGCTCCGGAACAAAAGGCTGTGAGAGGCCAGGGGTCCTGACTGTCCCGGGCAGCAGACCTCAGCCTGGCAGTGAAGCTGCCTGGGGCCCTCAGAGAGCGCCTGCTGAAGGCAGAACACTCCCCGGCCAGGTCCCTTAGGCTCTGCAGAAGCAATAACCGTGGGTGTGTACACGTGCATAGCTGGAGAGCCTGTGGTGTTAAGTTGACACTGTGTGAATTGCTTAATGGCCCCTCTTTGTTCCCTTAATTGTGTTCCTAGGAAGAGGCAAAAGGAATAAGTAATACAGGCAAATGGCTTGTTGTAATGAAAGAGCTTTTAGCTGTCAGGTGGCAAGCAGTAAGTGGAGGTTCCTGCTGTGCCCAGCAGAATTGGGGTGGAGGCTATCATTCAGCCTGCAGAGTGGCAGCCTTGTTAACCAGCCGAGCTGTGGCTTCCCATTTAGTCAGAAGCTGCCAGAGTCCTCGTTGTCTCATTAGGCCCCAGCACCGTCAGCTGTGCCTTAGAAAGAGCCGAGCTGATGAATTGAAACCCTGACTTGTTTCAGGGAGCCCTGGGGTGTGTCAGTGGCATTGGGGGTGCTGCATGCATTTGTCGGGCTCCATCGTGAGAGGGGAGTTGGAATGTGTCACCTTCCCCCCCGGGCCCCCCAATTATAATCCGTGACTTGCCCTAGCCAAGTGGTGCAGGAAGAGCCTGTGCTTTGGTTTGCTTTCCTGATACCTGGCCTATATCGAGTCGTAATTTCTTTGTGAAGCCCATTGGATTCGTAGACCAAATGCGTCAGACTCATCCACTAAAGCAGCGGCTCTCACCTTTCCTAATGCCGCCACCCTTTAATACAGTTTCTCATGTCCCCCAACTATAAAATTATTTTCGTTGCTACTTCATCACTGTAGTTTTGCTACTGTTATGAACTGAGCGACCCCTGTGAAAGGTTGTTTGGCCCTCCCCCGTGACCGGCAGATTGAGAGCCGCTGCGCTAAAGCAAGAGCATCTTCCCTCCTCTCTCCCTGTACAGCAGTGGTCAAGGGTGTTGCCTGGCGACTTGAGGAGCCTAACTGTGGTCCAAACGTTTCATCAGAGACACACGGCCACTGGGACGGGGGAGTTCTCAGGAGACAGAGCTGCTTTTTCTCCACGTACTACCTAGCCACTGGACTTTTAGTTTCCTCCCAAGCAGGGATCAGTAGAATTAATTACCAATTACATGATCACGACCTTGCCATCAAGCTCTTTCTCTCTCCTTCCCAGGGCCTCGTGAAGATGGAGGAGGGCTTAGAGAGCCCTTCATTTCCAGCAAACACAAACACGCAGCACTGAGAGTTAGTCAGAGGTCCTTTTGGTTGAGTTTTGGGAAGGTGGAAGGAGTCCAGCCATTTGGTACTGCGTGTGCATATTAGGAAAGAAATGTGGGGAAAGAAGGCCTGATAATGCCCGGGGGCGGGGAGGGGGGGTGGGGGGGGCGGGGGGGGTGAACATGGGACGTTATCGAGAAGAGAGAACCTGCAAACCCTGTGCAGGAAGGAGGAGAGAGGCGAGAGAAGGGAGGACTTGGGTCTGGTTGATAGTTTTTTGGAAAGGTAGCATGAGCTGAGGAAAGGGGAGCACTGTGACCCGAGGCCGTGGAGCTTTGAGGTGCAGGTGTGGATCCAGAAAAGAGCTGGGCCGCTGTGATTCTGTGCAGCACACTTGAAGTGGTCTCTTTCTCTGTCCTCCCTCCCGTCCTTTCAGATGCCAAAGGAGCCCGTCATTTCTCACATGTTTGATGCCGCTTGCCTCGGGAAGTCTCACACCGTGTCTCTCTCTCTCTCTCTCTCAGGTCCTGGCCATGAGGCCCAGGGGCCAGGGGAGTGCAGCCAGGGAAGAGGAGGAGCATCCGTACGAGCTGTTGCTATCAGCAGAAACAAAGAAACTGGTGTCCGCGGAAGGGAGACCCAAAGGTACCAAACCCCCCCCCCCAGCCTGCAGAAATCACTCCCAAAGGATGGGAAAGGCTTGTGCTCCTGGGTGGCAGGCGATGCCGGTGTGGCTTTGATGTGGCAGCTGGGTCTCCTGTCAATCTATTGTGGTTGGTGGATGGTGGTGGGTCATATTCTGTCCTTGTACTCTATGCCCCAGGAAACCGCCTACCACCTTTCTGCACATGAAAGAGAAAAGGGTGAGGTCCAAACTAGCAGAGAACCCCGGAAGGAAAGACTGCCCGCCCTCTAACAGGACTTGACTTGACGTGGGCGGTGCAAATCATAAGTCCTCAACCGCTTGCCGTAGAAAACAAGCGCAACGAGTCCAGGCCTTTAGGGCCATTCAGACTGATTTTCAGTCTTGACCTCAGAGCAAGACACTGTGTCCGGTGCCCCTCCCAGTAACTGCAGTGCTTTGCCCCACTGGCCTACTTTGGTGTTGTGTGCACCGGGTCTCCTCGGTCGGGAGTGCTGTGGGACTGGGGTCCAGCCAGGTAATGTTGGCACAGACACGACAAAGGTGAATGAGTGTGTCGCCCTTTCATGACCCCATCCTCTTAAGGAAGATCCGGAAGGGCGTACACAAATCCCACTGCAAATGGCAGACAGCACGCTAGTGGTCTTTCCATTTCTCTAAAGGTACTAGGCCTCTCATGAGTGTATTATGAGTACTTCCAAACCTGAGATTGGCTCAGGTAAGAATGAGAGGTGAGATGAGTTCATCTGAAACCCCTTTCAGTTGGCCTGTCACAGAGTTGGGACCGTGGTGGTTGGGGGCAGGAATTCTTCAGGAAATAGAAGAAAGTTTTATGCTTCATTGCTATCTCACTGCCCCTTGACTGACCCATCTCCTCCTCATGACTCCCCTGCCAGGGGGTATCCAATTGCCCACAAGTGGGCTTTGGGTCCCCACCCTGCTCTCCCCCTCATTCTTACTGATTTAATCCTTGTTCTTTGATGTTTGATGTCTGCTCCCTTCGACTCCGCGCGATCACACAGGTTGGTGCACTTCCTCTATGTGGGCTTTGCTGTTTCTGCACTGGATGGCCACTTGTTCACCTTCAAGCCTTTAAGATCCCAGCTACTTTATCGTTTGGTGGCTGGGCGCCATCAATTTCCTCGACTTTGTCTGCTTCTGCACCCTTTTGTCCTCAGCGATCATGACAGGAGGGTGAGCACTTAATGATATGTTTCTCATTCTTTGATGCCTGAGAGCCTGGTTCTTTTCACCCCTCATGGTCGCATAGGCTGGTGGGTTTCTTCTATGGTAGGCCTTGTTGCACTGTTTCCTCATCCTCAACCTTTGAGGCCTCAGGCATTATGTCTTGATAGCCGGGTACCATTAGCCATCTTCACAACTCTTTCTCCTGTCCTCACTTGTCCTCAGTGATCATCTCAGGAAAGTGAGAACCTTAATTCTAAGTGATTTATTGCAGAACAGTTGGCAGTTCTTCTGGTTGCAGGGTCTCGTGAAGACTAACGTTAGCATGATTAAATGTTGGGTGACTGATGTGAGCATGGTCCATTAGTCCACTAGTCTCTTTGCACATGTCTTCAATTTTCATCACTTTCCTTTCCTTGAGTCAAGGGGAAATTAATAGTTGTTGTACCTTAGGTGGCCACCCGTGAGCTTTGAAGACCCCCCACTGCCACTCACCAAAGTAGCTTGCAGAACTTTGTGTCAGTGGACTATGCTGTGCCCGGTGACCTCAGGGTTCCTCAAATCCATGACCTTGAGTCCACCGGGCCCAGTGACTCATGCCCTCAAAGTGTTTAGCAATAAGTTTTCAAAACTTTGCCCGTAGGGTAGTCGCCCACATGCATGGCTATATTTGAAGCTAGGGTCAACACCCAACTGCACATATCTTCAGTGAAGCCTGCATGTCTTCATGAGTGTACTCCCCACTCTCCCGTCCATGTGTGGTCAGCCTGGATGCCCCGCCCCTTCTGCTCACAGAGCACCACTGTTACAGGACTGTCGCACTCAAGTGCTCACCTCTGTGACCTTTAACCCTTGGCACTCCTCCCATTCTCCCCTTGCCGCCATTATTTTTGTCTGCCTCCCTCTTACTGTATATTGAATGTATATATCAAACAGCATACTACGTGTTTATTTTAAAATTAATTTTGACAGTTGTATGACATGTAATTCACCTACCATACAAATCGTGAGAAGGCCTTATTTTTTTAAATCATTTTGTTGGGGACTCTTACAGCTCTTATCATGGTACATGCACACATTCACTGTGTCAGGCACCTTTGTACATACCTTGCCATCATTGTTTTAAAGCATTTTTAAAAATCATTTTATTGGGGGCTCGCACAACTCTTGCAATAATCCATCCATCCATCCATCCATCCATCCACACATCCTTCCATGTGTCAAGCACGTTCGTACATTTGTTGCTATCATCATTCTCAAAGCATGTGTTTTCTACTTGAGCTTTTGATATCGACTCTTCATTTCCCCCCTCCATCCCCATTCCCCCTCCCTTATAAAACCATGGTAATTTATAAATTATTGTTATTTTGTCATATCTTACACTGTCTGATGTCTCCCTTTACCCACTTTTCTGTTCATCCCCCAGGGAGGGGGTTATATGTAGACAGTTGTAATCGGTTTCCCCTTTCTTATCCTACCCTCTCAGCACTCTCAGCCACTCTCAGCACTGGTCCTGAAGGGATCATCTGTTCTGGATTCCCTGTGTTTCCAGTTACAATCTGTACCAGTGTACTTTCTCAGGTCTAGCCGGATTTATAAGGTAGATATGGGGGAGAGGATAGGGGTGGGGGTGGGGGAGAGGAAGCATTTAAGAGGTAGAGGAAAGTTGCATGTTTTGTGGTTGCTGACTGACTCATCTCCTCCCTGTGACCCTTCTGTAAGGGGATGTCCAGTTGCCTACAGATGGGTCTTGGGTCCCCACTCTGCACCCCCCTTCAGTTCACAATGATTTCATTTTTTGTTCCTTGATGCCTGAGACCTGATCTCTTTGACACCTCGTGATCACACCAGCGGGTGTGCTTTTTCCACGTGGGCTTTGTCGCTTCTGAGCTAGATGACTACATGTTTATCTTCAAAACTTTAAGACTTCAGAGGCTGTATCTTTTGATAGCCGGGCACCATCAACTTTCTTCACCACATTTGCTCATGCCCCCGCTTTGTCTTCAGCGATCATGTCAGGAAAGTGAGCATCATGGAACGTCAGTTTAATAGAACAAAGTGTTTTTGCATTGAGGGGAGAGCCTTAGTTTTAATGGTTCTCTGAAAGATTTCTCTTCTAGCAATGCAGAAACCGTGTGATCCTTCTCATAGTACCTTTGTTGGTTTTCTTTTTATAGTTTCATTGGGAACAGGTTAAAGGTTCAGTCCACCATTTTTGTGTACTGCTGGTAAGGTTGGATAGAAATTATGTTCCTCTGCCACCACAGTGGCTGTGGTGTCATAGCTGAGTACGCATTGGCTGCTGACCTCAAGATCAGCACTTGGAACCCACCAATTGCTCAACACAAGAAAGATACTAAGAATTCCTGGTCCCATAAAGATTTACAACAGAGGAAACAAGCCCAAAGAGGCCCTTCCACTCCACCCTATAGGGTCACTTCAGAATTAGGGTGAGGTCAGTGAGTTGGTGTTTTATTTTAATTTCTTTGAAATATCACCACTGTTGAGATATAGAATAATTTTTTGAGATGTAAAATAATTTCAATCCCTTAAAAAATTCCTGTGTGTCCCTTTATAATTAACCCCTTTTTCCTCCCCTCCCCCCCCCCCTTCCATTTATGTGATGTCTGTCTCAATACTTCTGCCTTTTCTAGAATGTCACACAGTGGAATCATAGTATGTGCCCTTTGGGGGCATAGCTGCTTTCACTTAGCATAAGACGTTTGTGATTCATCGCTGTTGTTGCACTGATTAATATACATTGTTCCTTTTCATTGCTGAATAGTCATTCCCTGTAGCACAATTTATACATTCTTGGGTTGAGGCACATTGGGGTTGTTTAGAATTCTGGACAGAAAGGGATAAAGCTTTGGCTTTCACTTCTCTTAAGAAAATGCCTAGGAACAGGATTGCTGAGTCCTATATTTAACTTTCTAAGAAAGTGCTGGAGCGTTTTCCCAAGTGGTTGTGCTGATTTGCACTTGGTTCAACAAGGCATGAGAGTTCAACTACTACATGTTCTCTCCAGTAACTAATGTGGCCATTTGTTTGGGGGGGGGGGGTCTTTTAAAATTAACATGTTAGTCATTCTAATAGGTATATAGTTCTATCGCCTCATGGACTTAATTCGCATCCTTTGCTGGAAGCGGAAGATGCCAGTTCTTCCTCTTTCTCCAAGACATTGCCCGGACCCCGGTGCAAGATCTCGTTCTCAACCTTGGGAAGAAGGAAACAGAAAAAGTCAGACACACCTCAAAAAGGGAGGCCTGTGTCCCAAGTGCCCTCAGTAGGGATTTCCCAAACCCTGGTCTGGGGAATCTCCGGGTTATGGCGACAACTTTGAAAAAAGACGGACCACCTCCCACGTGACCCTCCTCTGCTTTGAATCGTTGGGCCCACTATTGAGAGTGGGGGTGGGAAGCAGATTTCCTTGAACATGGGGTGTGTCTGCCTCCAGGCCAGCGTCGCAGAAAGGTCACTTTCGGAACACTCAGACTGCGTGTTCCTAAGGACATGAAACATACCTGTGGGTTGCTCTGCCTGTTTCTCGGAAGCCCCTCCTGTCCTGTCAGCCTGGCAGGAAAAGCTGGTTGGAAAGAGTGCCCCCAGGGCCGGTAAAAGTGAGGCCCACGAGTAGCCAGTGTGATAGCTTAGTGCCTATTAAATCTCTTCTGCCTTTCCATTAATGTCATTATCTTATGGGACTTCTATAAATTAATTGATCAGCTTTCAAAATGCCATCTATGTTAATGAGGCTACCAGAGCTTTCAGCCTTCCTTAGCATAATTTTAAAATTACGTTGTTTTTGAATTACATGAAGCTATGCTTACTGGATGGGAAAGATTTCAAGCAATAGAAAAGTCACTATAGATAAAAGTACTAAAGTTCTCCCTGGGTACACACAGGTATCAGACGTGACCAGCGTTTCCAAGGGTTCTGTGCATTTGTAGGCCCATTGCTGTCTTTGTACAGTATTGCCAACGAGGATTGTTTTTAACCCCAAATAGGATATTTTACAACCTACTTTGCAAACTTGTTTTGCTTTTAAATATTTTCCTTGTGTATAGACCAAGAATGCATTAACATATAACTCACATATCATACAATAGTTTGATCCTCTCACCAAGACGTGTGCAGTCATCACCACCATCAGTTTTAAACAATTTCTTCTTTCCTGTACTCAGCATTAGCTCCCCATTTCGCCATCCCTTGCTTTTCTGTTTTATTTATTTATTATTTTTTTGTGGGCATCACTGCCCCCTGGTGGGAGTAGGAGACCCAGCCTTGCTCCTGGAGAGCTGCTGCTGGGTTTGAACCACCAACCCTGTGGGCCGCAGTCCCGCATACAACCACTGCACCACCGGGGCTCAGCCCTCCTTGTGCTTTTCTGAATGGCTGTTTTAAATAGCCCATAACTTACTTTTCTATGTCCAAGTTAGTAGATTAGGTTGTTTTTCACTATTTTTCATAAATTATGCTGCTTTGGACAGTCTAAACACAAGTGCTTAAATACTTAGAGCATTTCTCTATAAGAAGAGGAGTTAACAGAGTTCTCAGAGGAGTTAACAGGTCAGAGTATTTATGTGCCTGCCTATAGCTCAATCAGGGGACATAAAGTGCTGTTAGCAGTGACTGAGCATGCTTTCAATTAAGGCATATTACCACTCTTGATTGTGTGTCACCATGGTGTGTCTCTGTTAGTCTCCTGGGGCTGCTTTTAACTCCGAGTCCTCTCCAACACCAAGAACTATTACCGTGCATCTTCCTCTGACCCTACTTCAGCACCAGAATCAATTTCATGAGTTTAAGGGCACACTCCCAGACTATCAAGTCTGCCCCAAGATCCAAACACCCACTGCAAGCTGGGGAAACTGGCCTCACTTCTGACCTGCTGGCTACAAGTTTAGGGGGGTTTTCCTAATCCCTGCAGGATACCAGCCATAAGTGTGGAGATTCCCCCCGCCCTCCGCACATCTGACACCTGCTGGCTGCAAAAGTGGAATTTGCATCATCCCTGTGTTAGACAGGGTTCCCTAGAGAAATAAAGCCAGGACAACTCATGTATGTGTGTGTGTCTATATATATATATATAGACACACACACACAAGCAAGTACCTATAAATAAAGAAGATTCCTTGGAAACTACAGGGAAAGCACTGGCTTCCCCTGGCGACTCTGGCAAAGCCTTTGGGCCAGAGGTCTTTCTGGGGCCTGTAGAGGTGAGGTGGAGTGGGTGGGTGCTCTGGGGTCTGCCCTGCAGCAGAAAACGTAGCGGGAAGAGAGCTGACCCCAGTTACGTTCCAGTTGCAGAGCCCAGCTCCGCCCTGGGGTGCTAGATGGAAGCAAACCGGTTATCTGTTTTCAGAAGAAAAACAGAACAAAAATGGAAGAACAAAATGAGTACAGGAGGGAACAAATAGCTCGGTGGGAAAAAGGAACCTGGCCCCACCAGGGTCTTCGGTTGCAGAAGTAGACAAGTCCCCCTGACTGCCCCAGAGCCAATAGCAGGACGCCCCCAGAGACTGTCAATCTTTACCAGAGTAGAAAGCCCTGCCCTGCACCCCCATAAACGACTGACCGTAAGCCCCTCCTCCTCTGAGGTCTGATATCACAGGGTGACTCTTGGGGGCAGTGCCAGCCCTGACTCAGCATGAATTACATCATTAGCATAGACAATTCACTTACAATCGAGAGCTCTCTTAGATAACGTACTCCAGTTACCTAAGTAATATCTAAGAATTTACAGGTTATACATTCAGGAAGCCATGAGCACAGACCATGTGAGGTTAATTGTATACTCCACAATAAGCATGAAAGGTATCTTAAAGTTGTCATCTCTCTGATCTAGTGGAGCTAAGCATTGTATGTTTATTTCTTTGTTCTTTAATTTGTTATATTTTGTTATAATTTTTATATTTTTTTTGTTGTATTTTGATTGTGATCATTTACATTAATCATTTACAGTAATCATTTATGGTGAAGTTTCCATTGTAAATCAGATTCTCCCTTAACAAATTTAGGCAGCCCCTCGTTACAGACAAGATTTGTTTCTGCCTTAAGTCTCTAAATGGAATTTGTTGGTGAGTCAGAACCGGTGCATACTGTTTTTATTTAGCCTTGCTTAACCTCGTGCAAGAAAAGGCTTAGAACCTCTTCAGAGATTTAAGAGGTGCGCATGCAGTAAGTGAAGGTTATTATGAGAGATAATTGGAGAGACTAGTCCCTGGAGGACATCATGCTTGGTAACGCGGGAAGGGCAGCGAAAAGGAAGGCAAGAAGATGAACGGACGTGGTGGCCACATCAGTGGCCTCAGGCAGAGGGATCGTTGTGGGAATGATGTAGGACCGTGCAGAGTTTGGGTCTGTTGTTCCATCAGGGGGTTGTTGTGTGTCGGCCCCAGTAACACCGGGAGTGGGATCAGGCACGTCAAAATGAGGACAAAGTTATACCACACCCATTAAAGGGCAAGTGGGGTTGTCCTTCCGTCTTGAGTTCACAACCAAGGGTCTGCCCACACCACTCACGTTGTTGGCTGGCACTGGCTTCATAGTCCACAGTGTGCCGGTGGGTGTTGTACTCCCAGTCATCTGGCTTCCCTGTCCCCTTGCCCGGTCAGCTTTGTTTTCAAGTCTCTGTCGACCATTGGGTCTCAGAGATGATTTTCTAAATAGCACAGAACTTTCTATCTTAAGAGCTGCCTCTTATTCTTGAACTAAAAGGTGCCCTGGTGGTAGCTTCAGCGCAAGGTTGCTGGGGTTTCTTGGGATGAGCATCTAATAGTCCTCTGTCTCAGCCCGCCTGCTAGGTCTGGATGTCTTGAGAACCTGAGTTCTGTCCACATGTTTCTCTCCTTCTCTCAGAACCCAGCTATCGTGGCCCTAATCAGAACTGACGGTCAGGGCCCCCGTGGTTCTGGTCTCAGGAAAGCGAGGCCCTGGCTCATAGAGAGGTGGTTAGTTCTACGTACCAGTTTCTTCGCTGAGTCTTGGATTGCTTTTTGTTTCCCTCTGATGAGAAGAGACTCGTCCTCTCCGAGATGGGCACTGACAGGCATTTAATAACCTAGCCACGACTCATCAGACCAGGATGTAGACCAGAAACCAAACATTGTATTTGACTAGTTAGCTTTATGTATTTATGGTCGTCTATGAGCATCCTATCATTTCCCCCTATTTTTCCATATAGAATTTGATGACAACAGAAGTTGATGCATTTTAAATTCATTCGTGAAGCCACACACAGGGAGTATGTGCTATTGCAGTCCATTCTGAGCCTTAGCTACCTTGCATAGAGTTTCCAAATCTGCACATTTTTCCATGAACAGAGAGCCTCAGCAGTCTCCCCCAGAGCTGCCGGAGGGTTTGAACCGCCCACCTCGGGGTTAGCAAGCCATTGTCAACCCGACAGCAACGAAAGGCGGCGGCGTCGTCGTCGTTAGATGCCAGAGAGTCCTTCCAAACCCACGACAACCCCGTGCCCAACTGAGCAAAGCACAGCCCGGTCCCCGTGCCACCCCCACAGGTGTTCCTGCCCTCGATCCCTGGTCACCCTTCCTCCGTGACAGACGGGTGGTGGAGGGCCTTCCTCTCTGCGGCTGCCCCTCCACTTTATCAAGCTTGACGGCCTCCTCCAGGGGCTGGTCTCTCCTGACAGCATGTGGGACGCGGTCATGTCGCCCGCGTCTCTAAGGAGCAGTCTGCTCGTCCTTCCTCCACGATAGATGAGTGGCGGAGAGAGCGGAAAAGGGGAATCAGTGTAGAGAAAGGCAGGTGGTGTGCTTCATGGTCTGTGTGCTACGTCTCGGATAAATATGTTCCTAAAAGATAAAAAGCAGAAATAATGGAAATTTTCCCATGACATTTTTTTAATTGCACACTTTTATTGGGGGCCCTTACATCTCTGAACACAACCCATACATTCATCCCGTGTGTCAGGCACATTTGTACATATGCTGCCTTCATAATTTTCAAAGCGTTTTCTTTCTATTTGAGCCCCCAATATCAGTTCCTCAGTTTTCCCCCTGCTCCCCCACCCATCCTTCCTCATAACCCTTGATAAGTTATAGATTATTATTTTCATATCGCAAACCATCCTCTGTCGTCCTTCACCCACTTTTCTGTTGTCTGTCCCCCTGGGAGGGGGTTATATGTTGGTCCTTAGGGTGGAGTAATAATGAAATATTTACAAGCGATAGACTTGATCGGTAAAATGTAAACTGGTTTCTTTTTTAAGAATTCGGGTATTCTAATCAAGAAAAGAAACTTATATAAAGAAATTAAACCACAAATCAGATTTTAAAATGAATTTATAGAAATACATATACATATATTTTAATTTTTCCAGCTTTAGCTTTAACATCCCAGAGAAAATTCCAAGGAGGGGTTTGGGGGGGTGTAGGGTGAAATCCAGACTTAGCAATAGTTAAACTTCTAGGGTGTTTTTTTCCACACACACACACACACACACACACACACACACACACCCCTTGCCTAGAGCCCGTGCAATGAGTTGCACATTTAGAAATTTCAGGAGAAAGAATCTCTCGGTTTTTTCTTTCTCATTCTCTGGCTAATGCTGCTTTTAGCCCACTACGCTCCCCCTCTCCCCCGCCTCTACACACAGACACAAAGAAAAGAAAGCTGAACGCACATGACCAAGGAGATTTGAGTTGGAGCCAGTTGAACGGATTACACATAGAGCCAACAGATCTTGGAGCCATGAAGGGTATTACTGATTAAAGCTACGTATGTTAAGACCCCAATCTTAATAACATCGGCAAGGTTCCGTGAATGTGGCTAAAGTCTCCTCCTGCCCTGCCCAGCAGGGAGACTCAGAGGCTGGGAGCCCTTCCCTGCTGGAGAGGACTGCATTGTTGCCGGAGAAGGCAAAGGAGGGAGAAGCCCATTCATTGTCTGTTTCGTGAGGCTCTCCACAGGAACCTAGTGGCTTAGAAACCACCACCCACTCCCTGGGAGAAAGGTGTTGTGGTCTCTTAGGGAAATCCACAGTTCTCCCTGTCCTGTAGCGTCCCTGTCCGCGGGCATGGACCCAAGGCAGGGAGTTTTCTTTTGTTTTGGAAGCTGCTCCCTTAGTTCCATTACTGTCCGGAATGCCCTTAGAAATACCTTTTAGGTGGGTAACCCAAATTCCTCATACTCCTGCAGAAGCCTTTTTAGCAGCTTGGGGAGAGGTGTGGGTCCATCACAGTGACTCGGCGGGGTGGGGCTGCTCTTGGCATTTGGTGTCTAGTGACCAGGAATGTTAAGCATCCTGGACTATGCAGGACGGCCCTTCACAGGGCGGAATTTTCCCACCCAGAAATGCCATTCATGCCTGTTGAAGTGACAAAAAAAACGGATAGAAGTAGACAACATTAATAGACCCAAGAAGTAGGAATTCAAGCCTCAAAAAAAGCACTATTGGGTTTTTTTATTGTTGTTGTTTGTTTTTGTTGACACGCAATTTTATCCAAGAAGTAATTCCTGAACAGGAGTCCCTGGGTGGCACAAAGCGTTACATGCTTGGCTTACCCACATTGGGAGACCTGCCCTTGGTGCACCAGGTCTGCTCTGACACACGTGCAATCGTCACGAGTCAGAGTCACAGCAAGGAACAGCGCCCACAGCAAGTCCTGTGTCATTTGAACGGCTTGAAAACATAAGGGGGAGTCTGCGACCATGAACTGAGAACACGGTTTCTCTTTGGTCAGTTACCCCAGTCACTATTTCCCTTTAGTGTTCAGCGTTGCGCTCATTGGACCTGCTAGGCATAGAACCAGTGAGTCGCTTTCAATATTCGCTAGTAGATGGGAACGTAGCCAAGAGTTCTAGAAGTCCTGTTCTCTGTGGTGCTCTTCTGCATCGCCTGCTGGTGATGGTCAGGTCCAGGTGAAGGGACTACTTGGCTTACCTCATGCCCGGAAGACAGGACTGCCTGGGGACCCTTTGGCCTGAGGTTGACAGATAGCATGTAGCCACACTTCTGGGAGCTTTTTGACTTGCAGTTGAGAGATATATTCTTGGGTGTGTGTGTACCTGTATGAAGACCCCAATCCTCTTAGGAGAAGAAAATGCTCATTTGGCTTTGCTCGGTGCTCCCACATCTGAGTGCTCCCCGTGACCAAGCCTTTGGGGACTTCTGCCGTGACCTCGGCCTCTCCCATTGTCAGTTTAGGAGTGAGCTTCTGCGCAGGTGGGTTTCAGCGGCAGCCCCATTTGAAAATATCGTTGCCTGTGTTGCATCCACGTTGTTTTGTTTTCTAACTAGATCACAACATTGGCCCATTTTGCATTTTTTCAGGTGTTTACAGGTTTGCGTTGCCAATTAAATCGATCATCCTGTGCAACCGTGACCCATCATTGTTGACAAGTTTCCCAGCACCGTAAACAAATCCAGTTTCCTAAACAATGACCACTTCCTCTTCCCCCATCCCGCCCACTCTTGTTCACTAACCCCACAACTCACACGTTGACATGTTTAGGTTCCAAAGACCAAGTTATCGTGCAAAAGTTGGCATTGGGCAAAAATCGAAATCAGAAAATGGAGCTGAGTCCATTAGCACGTTATTGCCACATTTCATCGTTACATAATTGCCAAACGATTGACCTAGTCAAGTTGAAAACTAGCCGCTCACCATGCTAGCCAGTGTTACTCTTACCTTCTACCGTGTCTTTTTTTATTGCCAGATGTATGTCGCTAGTGCACACATAGATGGCGTGTCTGTTTATTGTTGCTGTTGCGTGATTAATGTATTTTAGAAGCATCAGCATAAAACTGGCCCCTATGAGGTAGAGACTAACGCTGCCCTGGATGTCCAACTTTCCCAAAATGCTGCACTATTCCAACTCTGGCTTCAGCTCCTCCCCTGCCCAAAACTCTCCCCACCTGCTTGGGGTTCCATCATTCGCTGATACAGTTCTTGGAGCTCACAAACCGTCCAGGGTATGACTCACATGGTTAAGGAGCCTGACAAGCCCCACATCCATGAGTCGGGACTTAGTCCGTCGAGTTTTCTTCACTCGTGCAGCCGCAGGTGCTTTGAGAACCCAAGTGGCACATCGGACCACAGGCTGCAGGAGCCCGCCAGTCAGGTCAGACGAGAGAGCCGCTGATTCAAGCCCTGAGAATCAGAAGTCAAACAGAAATGAGTCCCACGGAGGATCCAAAGCAGAAGAGAACACTGGGTCCGAGCATTCCTTCCCGTTGGCTGCGGACCACACTCCCAAGGAAAGGCAAGATCCAGTCCACCCTCCTTCATCCCACACCTGCTTCATTGACTTCACAGGCATCCTTCTTCAAGAGAGAGCGAGAGCTGAGGCCGACAGCCTAAGACTTTACAGTACAGCCCCGAGAGAGGGCTGTGGCTCCTTCAGAACGAGGACGGTGCGACTCCATGGCATGCAGCTTGGACTAAATGAGAAAAGTTTCATTTTTGTTTTGTTTTGTTTTGTTTTTTTTGGGGGGGGGGACATCACTGCCCTCTGGTGGTCGTGGGAGCTACCCAGCGATGCTCCTGAGAGCTGCCGCTGGATTTGAACCACCAAACCCGCGGGCCACAGTCCCGCACTCAACCACTTACGCCCCTGGGGCTGAGCCCTGAGAAAAGTTTCAAAGAAAAACTTCAAAGCCGGAAGGGATCGGTACCTGGAGAAGGATGCCCTGCTTGGTAGCAGGTCAGCAAAGGGGAGGAAGATGCTGAGCATGGTAGTTGAGGGCTCAAGCGTAAGAGCAGCTGCGGAGGTGGCAGAGGACTGGACAAGGTTGCTGGTGTGGTGACCTAACAACTAGGACCACTGACATTAAGCATCTTTCCACATCCTCTTTTATGAAATGTCTGTTCAAGACCCTTGCCCGTTCATAGTTGTTTGTCCTTTTTGGTAAACTGTAGCCATTTTATCAACCCACCAACTTTTCCCCCCAAATCCAAGCGAGCTGTTTAAGTAGACCCAAGAGTGGGTTTAAGTGCCTTTCCTAAAGGTGCAAATGTAACCATTAAGCCGTACCTTCAGCAATTTTCGCCGTTCTCACACGGCTGCCTTAAGATCCCTGCCTCGGATCTTGCTCTGTAAGCTTGTCTTTCTCTTAGACTCCGTTCTCAATCTCTGGGTCGCAACCCCTCTGGGAGTCGAACAACCCTTTCACAGGGGCCGCCTGATTCATAACAGTAGCAAACTTACCGTTATGAAGCAGTAACGAAGGTAATTTTATGATTGGGGGTGTCATCACAACATGAGAAACTGTATTACAAGGCTGCAGTTTTAGAAAGGTGGAGAACCACTGTCTGAGAATGTTGTGTTTCTGAATGGGGATCGTGCACTTTGCTTTTTTTCCCTGGAGCAAATCCAAGCCTTATGAACAACATGCGCATCTATATTTTCTTTCTACCAAAGGTACTGTCAGCCATTTATAGATAAGACATTATTCAGAGCAGTGCAGGAAATACTGAAACTGGTGAAAGAAAAGGAACGCAGTATATGTAACATGAACATTGAAGGGCAGGATATGTTATGTTTATATTAAATTGGCATAAAGGTCATTTGAGAATGCAGAAGATGACTGACTTATGTCAATGTAAGAAACAGGGATGGCTTTTTAAAGGACGTGGCCGCTCTAAAACCTAATTAAACTTGATGGGCCCGAGGAAGGAGAGAGCATTTTGGACAGAGGGAGTGGCATACATAGACCACAGTAAGAGGAGGGCGGATGTAGCAGGTTGGCAGAATGATAAGTACCTTAATCCTGTTTGCTGGAGCAGAGGGAGCTAGTTATAGAGTATTGGGTCTTTCTAATGACAGTCTTTGTTCCCGTGCAGGGCGGTGTTGTTGAAGTTTCTTGAGTGGGGTGACAGAATAGGGACTATACTTTACCAAGTGCTCTGGAGGCAATTCCAGCTCCCAGCTGTCCGATGGGCTTTCTCAGGCTAAAACTTCAAGAAGGCAGACTGCCTTGTATTTCAGCTCCCGCATGGCTGTTGGGTTTGAACCGGGGTAGCAGCCCGATGCTTAACCACAGGGGGCTTGACCACCAGAACCCCTGGGAGCCATACTTTAAGAATGCATACATGTGGAGTCTTAGATTGCATTGGGAGAGCAAGTTGACATGGCGACTCTCAAGTCAAGAAACGTAAAGGAGGGCCCTGGAAAGCCCCTGGGGCTCTCAATCAGAGGGCACCATGGGTCATAACAAGGAGAGTATGAATGGGAGCAGGATCAAGAAAAGAGAATTGTAGCCAGGCCCTGACAACCACGTTTACAGAAGGAGAGGGCGTTGAAGAGGATTTTGAGGTTTTGAGTTTGGTTGACTAGGAAATCTTGTACATCTCAAAAAAATAGGGAGTTCAGGGAAGGGCCATGTTTGGGGGGAAATGCTAACTTCAATTGTGATTGCTTCCTTTGAGGTACTTCAGAGACTAAGCAAACCTCCAGGAGAAGGTACTCTGTAGACACTTGGCCATGTGTGGCCGATGTTGCAGAGATGACAGGTACAATTCATGAATAGCCCATGTTGAGGGAATGGTTTAAAAGTGAACCATTAGCTAAGTGGACAGCTACACCTGCCCCAGGAAGAATTTGCTTTAGAGGACAGCACTGAAGCTGCAGCACGGTTGGAGGGACATATCTGACCAGAGCACACCAGAGCAAATGAAGGGGGAGTGGAGCACATCCTGGCCCACCCCGCCCTGAGGACGACTATGGTTTCTCCGCTCAGAGCAGCCAGTGCACAGAGAAGACCATATGGCCGGCTCCACTATGAGACACGATGCCCCTCGCGGACCCACGGACCTACAAGGGACTACACTGGAGACACAGTGTCAGACCTGAACCCTGAGGCACGGCACTGAGCAAAACACTAAGGGTGTGCAACAGAGCAGTGGGGGGAGCATGGAGGTCCCAAGGGAGTGCCAAGTTTAGACTTTGGGGTCAGGGTGTGGGACCCCATCAGACTGGATTGGAGGACACTCGTAGAGGGCAACAAAGAGATCTTGAACTATTTTCAGGCTTTTCTTTTTTATAATTACATATGTATATTTATTTGTATATTTTTTTCTGGACATGGTTTTGGGTTGTTTTCTGGTCATCAATTTGTTTTCTTTTTTGTTGTTTTTTAATTTTTTTTGTTTTCTTTTGTCTGTTGCGTTGTCTTGCTATGTGTTCTTTTCTGTGTGCATATTATTATCTCTGCAGGTCTATCTAGATAAGATAGGCCGATGAGCCATCTGGAGGAGAAAACAACGGGACCAACGGTTCTGGGGGGACATGGGGGAAGGGGAGGTGGGAGAAATGATGGGGTGTTGACCAACCCAGGGGCAAGGGAACAGCAAGTGATCCAAACTCAGTGGCAAGGAGGGTGTGAGAGGACTGGTAGAAATTGATCAAAGATACTGTAACCGAGAGAAATTACTGAAGCCCAAATGAAGGCTGAGCCATGGTAGTGGGACAAGAGGAAAATAAAAGGAAATAGAGGAAAGAACGAGGAGGGAAAGCACATTTATAGAGGTCTAAATACAGGCATGTACATAAGTAAATATAGTTATATGTGATGATAGGGAAGTAGATCTATGTGCATATATTTATAGGTTTAGTATTAAGGCAGCAGGTGGACAATGGGTCTCCACTCAAGTACTTCCTCATTGAAAGAACACTTTGTTCTATTAAATTGGCATTCCATGACGCTCACCTTCCCGGCAAGATGGCTGAAAACAAATGTGTACATAAGCAAATGTAGTGAAAATGGTACCCTGTTATCAAAAGATAGAGTGCCTGTGGTCTTAAAGGCTTGAAGGTAAACAAGCAGCCATCTAGCTTAGAAACAGTAAAGTCCACAGAGAAGAAGCACACCAGCCTGTGTGACCACGAGGTGTCGATGGGATCAAGTATCAGGCATCAAAGAACTAAAAATTATAACATTATAAATGAGGGAGAATACAGAATGGGGAACCAAAGCCCATCCGTAGGTAAAGGACATCCCCCCTTACAGAAGGGTCGCGGGAAGGAGACAACCAGATGGTGCAGTGTAGTAATGATGAAACATACAACTTAAAAAAAAAAAAAAAAAAAGGCTGAGTCCCAGTGGCGTAGTGGTTGTGCACGGGACTGCGGCCCACTGGGATGGAGGTTCAATTCCAGCTCCACCGAGCAAAGGCTGGACCTCCTACTCCCACCACCAGAGGGCAATGATGCCCCCCCCCAAAAAAACAAACAAAAAAAGAAACATACAACTTTCCTCCAGTTCTTCAATGCTTCTTCTCCCTGCCCTGCTCCCGCCCCCACTATCATGATCCCAATTCTACCTTACACTTGCGGCGAGGGCAGAGGATGCACACTGGTACAGATAGGAATCGGAAACCGGGAACCCAGGACAGGTGATCCCTTCAGGACCAATGGCGAGCGTAGCGATACCAGGAGGGCGGAGGGAAGGTGGAGTAGAAAGGGGAACCGATTATAAGGGTCTCCATATAACCGCCTCCCTGGGGTAAGCACATGGGTGAAGTGGGTGAAGGGAGACACTGGACAGTGTAAGATCTGACAAAATAATAATTTTTGAATTATCAAGAGTTCACGAGGGAGAGGGGAAGAAGGGGGAAAATGAGCTAATATCTAGGGCTTGATAGTAGTAAGTAAACGTTTTGAGAATGATGAGGGCAAAAAAATGGACAACTGTGCTTGATATACAACAGACGTATGCATGGATTGTGATAAGAGTTGAGAATACTGAGCGAGACTCAAGAGAGACTGACGAAGCCGGCAACCAAATTTCTCTTAAGGAGAAGCATGGGAAAATAACCCTGATAGTGCAGTGTCGTAGTTACCAGGGCTAATGTGACAGAAGCAAAGTAACTGGCTTAGACGAGATGAAAGTCCAGAAGTAAGAGAGCCAAGGCGGGTATGTTTCTCAAGGACCCCGACTTCCTTTGTCTGACACCTCTTAGTCCGAGGTGGCTGTTGGCTCTTGGGTGAGGAAGGAAGAAATGAGTGAACTTTAGAAAGAGTTGCTATGAACGGCCATACCACCCTGAACACGCCCGATCTCGATTAAAAAGAGTTGCCAGAATTTGCACGTGCTAATTTCACTTAAAACTCTTTACTCAGAACTTGGTCGTGTGGCTGCACTTAGCTACAAAGCAGACAGAAAATGTCTGTTCTAGTTAGCTGTGAGCCCATTTTTAAAACCTCACAGCTAAAGTAAAAGGGGAGAGTTGAGTTTCTATCCAGTCATCATTCACACCAAGGTAGGAAGGTTTCAAAGAGAAGTTTCAAAACAGTGTCAAATGCTGTAGAAAGAGCTAGAAGGAGGGGTTCTAGAAAAAGGATCAGGCACGTAGAACCCGTTGGCAAATTTTAGGCAGAGAGATACTTGTGTGATGCAGGTGTGTGAAGAGATAAAATTACTCCCAAATTTTGACAAGTTTTTGGTAGCCAAGGCTATCTGACCTCAGACACTGTGGGGAAAGAATGAAGGTGGTGAAGAATAATTGATCTGACGATCACATCATCATTCTGAAGAGACAAATAAAAAAATGATTGAGCTTTGTAATCAGACCTGTGTATTCTCACTACCTTTGGCTGTTGACCTTGAGGAAGGCATTAAAAAGCTCTGGTAAGCCATTGATTCAACATGTGGCAGGAAGGCTAGTTCTTGACTCCTGGCTGTTGGGGATATTAATGAAAAGACAATGCTTGGCCCAGTGCCTAGCACGCAAGAATTCGCCAAATGAAAACAAGCCTACTGCTGTTGATTCGATTCGGACTCCCAGCAACCCTAGAAGAGAAGGTGAAGCTGTCCCACGGGGTTCCCGAGACCGTCAACTTTCTGCAAGCGTACTGCTAGTGGCTTTCTCCCATGAGCAGGTGATGGGTGTGGACTTTCAGTTAGCAGCCAGGTGCTTTAACCACAGCCCGACTCAGGCTGCTCACACAGCAACCAGCACCCAATCGATGGTGGCTGTGGGTCAGAATCAGCTCCCCGGCCGTGGGCTGGTCTTATTTAGAATAAATGGTGGCGGCCGGAAGGCGGTCTGAGAGATGAGCGAGGACTCCCATCAGTTGTCTTTGGAGTATTCGACCGTTCCCAGCATTCCAGTAACTGGGGTAGAGAAAGGAAACAGTTGTGAATACCAAGTAGTGGAACTGGCAGAAGATCAAGGGGAACAACAAGATGGCAAGTGTGCTATTAAATTGGGCACTGTGAAGTCATGGGAAACTGATTGAGGCAGAACTGGTATATCGAGGAAGAGCACAGCCTGAGAGGCAGTGAGCAGACCCTTCAGGAGGTATTGAAAGAAATCGGATACAAGTCATAAGGGGAGATAAAGCAAGGACCAAGTCATTGTAGAATAGTTTGAGTTCCAAGACTGGGCTATTCCCATGGGAGAGGAGATGGGAGGAGATGGATCTTTGCCTGAAGATTCTCCACTGTACACATTACTCTGAACCAATCTCACAAGACCTCTTAAGGAAGGTTCATTCACCCTCTACCGACTCCCTCTGACATTCACGCTTTATTCCCCCCGGGCTCACAGGGGCCATTGAGAAGAAACGAAGAGTCATCTGGGGCTCTTGTTCAACTGTCACTTCTGATTCCTTATGTCTGGGCTGGGAAGGCAGAGAGCCGAACAAGTGTGAAGCCTGAAAGAAATCAGTCTTCTCTGCTGAGTCAGAGCAAATAAAACTACCTGTGTGCAGTGTTCGCATGAAAACCGGTTCAGAAATGGTTATAAATGATAATGATCTTACCACTTATGAAAAACTTCCTATGAGCTGGTCATCTTTTTTTTTTTTGGCATCACTGCCCTCTGGTGGGAGTACTAGGCCCAGCCTTGCTCCTGGAGAGCTGCTGCTGGATTTGAACTGCCAACCCCAGTGAGCCCCAGTCCCGCACTCAATCACTATGCCACCGGGGCTCAGCCTGGGCCAGCCATCTTGCTAAGGTCATTTACTCTTGACTGTATCATGGAATGCACCAAGACATACTCCGGCAGGGACTATTTTTGTTTCCCCTCTTAATAGATAAGGAAGAAGAGGTTAGGGATTAGAGCTGGGATTTCAGCCCTAACCTGACTGAAGCCAAAGCCTGTGTCTTTAGCCACAAGGCTGAACCATTTTATCAGAAGCCCTGTTGCTATTTATGTCCCTAACGTCACAACTGGACGGGACTTAGAGAAGTCATCTAATCACAGATTCAAACCATACTGGAGAAGACACTCAGCTCCTTGTTTAATACTATATATATTATATATATTATTACGATATATATAATGTTGTTTTTTAGTAAAGGTTCACACTCCAGTTCCCCTTCAAGAATTTCTACACAAGCTATTCAGTGGCCTTGCTTGCTTTCTTCCCAGAGTGGGATCATTCTCCTGATTTGTTCTGGTGGTTCCGTTTATACTTGTCTAGTCTCCCAGCGCCCCCACACTCTCATCTTTGTGGCAAGGTAATTGTAGCAGTTGACTGTTGGGTCTCCTCTAGGTGGTGGTTTCAAAGGCGCATGAGACTTTGAAGTGGCATTTATTTCCGGAGCCATCCTGTTGCTCAGCTACAGTGGATTCGTTTCTGTTCAAGGTTTGAAGAGCATCTCTGGGCAGTTGTCTCAGGGTAGCCTCTAGAGAGAGAGACAGAGACAGAGAGAGTGAGAGAGAGAGGTAGAGTGTGTGTGTGTGTGTGTGTGAGAGAGAGAGACAGAGAGACAGAGACAGGAGATATGCTGATATGGAGAGAGAGGCAGAGATGAGAGGGACAGAGATGGAGAGAGATGGAGAGAGACTGAGAAATGTGGAGAGACAGAGATAGCGATAGTGCTATGGAGAGAGGGGAGGCAGAGATGGGGAGACAGGGAGAGACTAGGACAAAGAGAGATGGAAAAAGAGAGGTTTAGTGATATGGAGAGAGAGAGAAATGGGGAGATATACTGATATGGAGAGAAAAGGGGAGAGAGAAGGAAACAGGGGTCGAAGCAGAGAGACAGATAAGTAGTGTGTCTCCACCTCTGTCTGTCCCTTTGTCTTCATCTTTCTCTCTTTTTATCTGTCTCTCTCTGCCTCGACCCCTCTGTTTCCTTTCATTTCATTTTCTGAAAGGAGCCCGGAGAGGAAGAGTCACAGGACCGGCTAGTCCATGACAGGACCGGGTTGCAGGTTGGGCCTCTTGAGTGCCAGGCTACCTGTTTTTAACAAGCAGGTGGCCGCCAGGGACTTGATCAACCTTTTGGGGCTACCCGTCTTATCTGATTAGAGTCTCTTACAAATGTCGGCGTGAACCTAGTGCCTGCCTGCCTTCTGGGGAAACCAAGGCCACACTCTCAAAGCAGCCAGGTGTGTAGGGTTCTCCCAGGTCCATGTGATTTCTCGTGCTCGCGGGGTGACTGCATTCAAGGCTGCCAGTCTTACTGGAACAAAGGAAGCAAAACCAGCCAGGAAACTGGAAAGCCCCAGCCGCCCCCTGTGGGCCCAAGACGGTGTTGGAGCCTTCACTGGAGCTGCCTTTTCCAGCCCTGATTTAAATGGTTAGAGATGACTGGAAATGTGTAAATGTTAAAATGCTTTTATTCAAAAGCCCTTGAGATCCCTGTGGATCATCAGGGTAATTAGCATGCAGCACAGAAGACCCCTGGCTCCCACAGAACACAGGATAAGAGGGACATGAACACGCAGAATGAATAAAGCTCTAAAGTTGCAGGAGCTGGGTTATTAGGACATCGAAGTGTCTTAGTCGGTGACCTTGATCTTCAGGGAGAGCAAGGAACGGGTCTCATTAGCGCCTGTTCCTCTCCTCCAAGGGCAGATTGTAAGGAGTGTGGGGCGCTGTGGAGTTCTGCAGGTTCAAGCACGATGCTTCCCATTAGACAGGGAAGGGTGCTCCCTGAGCACAAGGTTCATGCGTCTGCCTTTTCTAATGTGTTCTCACATCTCTGTCTCTCTCAAATTATTTTAATGAACTGTGCTTGACCTTTTAAAAAAACCCTCCGATGTGATAGTTTTCAGTAGTAAATACACTGCACTGAGCGATCCCTCTGGAAAGAGCATGTAAAAGGGGAACACGTGGAAGCGAGGGCAAACGTCCGTGCCAGCTCCGAGATGGGAACAAATGCGACAGAAATTCTTCAGGGTGCTGCCACGTGGGAGAGGAGTGAACTCCTACCTGATAAGACAATGCATAACTGAGTTTCCTCCTTTCGGAGCATGGTGAATAGGGAGGGACGCCATTGGACTCACAGATCTCCAAAATCCTCCTGTCGCTGCCAGAAGACACCGATCGGAAAAGTGATCTGAAGTTGATAGCCAAAGCAAAGTGGTGCCTTTATTCCTCAGCGTTTGTGATCTGCACGGTGCACCATATATTACAAGAGGGCTCCGTCCCGGCACAGCTGCAAACATGTCATAAAGCCGTATCTTATGAAGTTTAGTAAACGTGTCCCTCATGAGGGGTAATTTCGCCTGAAGATACAGCCAAAGTATACACGATGGATCCACAGATGTTAGTAATTTGTGACCAAAATGGCCTAGGTTTACATTTGCCAAAAGCTGTGCTGGTTTTCAGTTCAAAAATTTAAGAAAATTGCAAATATTGCGGGCTTCTCCTCCTCCCGTCTCTGTTAGCGTGTCCAGGCCTTGATTTCCCTTCAGCACCCAGTTCAAATAGCTACCTCCTCTGACAAGCCTCTGGTTCAGAGTGATCCTGTGTGCCTTTCTCTCCACCATGCATCACTCTGAGAGCTTCCTTCAAGCATCTGTAAAGTTTTTAATTCCAATTTTGGGGATTTTATGTTCTGCTTTGTTTCTCTGAACAGGCTAGTCTCTGCCAATTGCTGGTAAGCCCACCGAGGCGGTCTCGATGTCTTCATCTTTATAGCCTCTGAGTGGCCGGTGAGAACAGACACCGCTGTACACACTGACTGATGGACAGTTCCGGGCTTTCAGACCCCTCTCACCCTATTCTCTCTCAGCCCTCCTGCTGTGGAGAGTTGTAAGGATGAGGAAGACAATCAGTGTTTGAAAAGAGCTTAAGTACTTCACACAATAGTTTTCTATGCATTGCCCCTTTGATGATCCTTAGGACAGAACTGTCAGGAGGGAAGCACCAGGGAAGAGTTTGTTTCATCTGTGAGCCAAGTGCATTGTAACGGATTCTCTGTGCCGGAGAACAGCTTCTGTGCAGAGCTGGGCACGTGCCAGCCTGGCTCTAAAGGCTTACCAGAATTCATGGAATCCTTAAAACCCCAAGAAACAAATACTATTTCGATTCCCAAATTAGAAATGAAGATACGGAGGCACAGAGAAGTGAAGTCATTTGTTACACACCTTGCTCATAACCAAGACATTGTGTTCGTTAAACACTAGTCCCTAGGAGACCCGATATCCTCCTGACTCCGCAGAAGGTAGAAGCTATTGATTAGAACTCTCTTCACTGGTTTACCAAGAAACCAGAATGTAGGGGGTTTTTTTGTTTGTTTGTTTGCTTGTTTGTTTTGCTTTATGAAAGAGAGAACAGTAGCTTGTTGAGATCTGAGACCAGAAGAACTGGATGGGACCCAACTGTCATTACCAAGCATTTCAATTAGGGTCACAATAAATGGATCGTGATGGGGGACAAATGGGGAGTATGACTTCAAATTCTTAAACAATTTAGACTTTTGGTACCTAACAAGATAGAGATTTTTTCCGATTGATTTCCTTAAATCACCTTTAAACACTTCGGCTCAAAAAGTAAAGAAAGCAAACAAAAACAAAAGATAAAGAATGCCACCCTTATCAATTGCACACTTTTAGGAAAATGTATCTGTATAAGTCTAAAGGAAGATCAGCAAACCGACAGCCCACATGAGAGGTTTTAGGGGCAGTGAGCTTAAATGAATGGAGACTAAACAATTAGAGCAAAGACAACAAGAATATTGACCTAAGAGTCCTTCCATAGTTTCTTTTCAATGGTTTTATTGGGAGCTCTTACAGCTCTTGTAACTTTCAATACATCATCTGTACCAAGCATATTTGTACACATGTTGCCATCATCATTTGCAAATATTTTCAACTTGAGCCCTTGGGTATAAGCTCCTCTTTCCCCCTCCTTTTTTTTTAAAAATCATTTTATTGGAGGTTCTTCAATCTTGAGGAGCTTTTTAGATACCAAGATGTACTTCCTCAGCAATCCCCTCAGTCGTAAGCCGTGTCATTAAGGAATGATGCCCCCTTCCATGTTGGTGGGTTGTGGTGTCTGAAAAGAGATTTTGACCCTCAGAAATTTCCCCTCTCCGCATATTTCCCTCTTCCACAAATTTCTACTCCCTCCCCTGCCCGCTTCCTCCCCCCAGGCATCTGTCCCTCCTTCTTCATTGATGGCTGGCGTGAATGGGCTGCTGTGTGACAGGGCTGCCAGTGTCAGCTTACCAGCCTCAGGAGTCAGAGCATTCTCTGTGACCTGGGGTCGGGCCTCCACCCAGGCAGTAGCATGTGGGGGTTTTTCTGTGGGTGGTGGTGTGGGTGGGCTTCTGTTTTGTCCCTTCCACTCCCCTCAACTCTCAACCCCCAACTTGTTGCCTCAGAAGCTAGAAGCAGAAGCAAAGGAGTGAGGAGCCTGTGCTCCTAGAACCAAAGGACATTCAAGTACCTGTCAGAGGGACACAGCACCTTGGCCCCTTTGGAATAGAATTGGTAGGAACTTGGCCATTAAAATAACATCCCAGAGGCAGCCGATTTTGCTGCCTGGCTGACTTCATCCACCTCACCAAAGTGTTGCTCTGGAGTGACTCAGTCCAAGATTGGTATATCTCATCTGTGTGTGCCCATCATGCAACACCACACTTGACTTTGTCCCAGCTGCCAACTGCCAGAGCTTCCCAGGGCCTGCATTCAGCTGTGGGGAACTCTCCTGATCTCGGCATGTCTTCTTCCCTAGAGAAATGGTTTGCCTTGGTCAGGACTTGGACCTGACCTTGGGAGTGTGGGGTGTGACGGTCCGGAAGTGCTCCAGGGTAGAAGAGAGAGAAGCTGGAGTTCGTGTTCTGAGTTCCTGAGGCTAAGTAACCAGAGCCAGAAAGTGGAGCTAATTGGCTGCCCCTCTGCAGCCTCTGTAGACTTGCCAGAAGCCCAACAGACTGTGGAAGCTGAGCTGCTCTTAAGAGGGTGGGGTTAATAGGGCTGTGCCCTTGCTCGACCCTCTGGACAGTCTCCTTCTGAGAGCTGTTTGTTCGACTCCTTCCTTACTGACTGGGAAGACATTCGCATGCATTGCGCATGGGCCGCCGCTGGCTTCTTGTCACACTCCTTTCTTCTGAGCTTCCAGAAGCGGTGGACTGACAGGCAAAGAGGGTGCCGTCCAGACGGGGACAGGAGAAGCACCGGGGCAGGGCTCTGTAACAGCCCCTCAGCCGGTGTCGTGCAGAGTAGCCATCAGGAAAACTCGGAAGGATTTGAAGGGTTAAATAATCCATCCTGGATGTGGAAACTGGGGCCCAGGAAGATAATCCCTGCCAAGGTGACACAACTACAGCGTAGCACAATTAGGACCAGACGCCGCTCTGCAGACTCCTGGGTTCAGGCCTGGTTCCCACCGCCCTTGGGTAAACCACCAAGCCCGGTGAGCCATTGGCTTCTCGTCTGTAAAAAGAGTGGCGCTCAGTCCTTTGAGTTCTTGGGCAGACGGGAGAAGCATTTAGTGTCTGTTCCGGAGACTCGCAGGAACAAAGAACATAAAGTTGACTGTCGGCTTTGGGATAGATAGAAACCACGCCGGTCCTGGACGTGGGGCTGCGTCAACCCTGATGGATGTGGGTGAGCATCTTCAAAGGGACCGAGTTCATGTGGGGAGAGCCCCTGGGTGCCCCCGTACCACTGATGTTGGACTCTGATTTGGTCAATTATTGATGCTGCCTCGGGGCCAGAGGGATTGGATATCATGGGTGACTGGCCGTACAGTAGCCCTGGGACCCCCTGAGCCGGGAGAGTCAGATACCTGGGATGGTGGGGAGGCCTCACAAGAACTGCAACTGTCGCCCTGGCCCTGACGAATTAGACCATTTCCTCCTCAGCAGCTCCCAACCAAGGGAGACCTTAGGCAAGCAGGAGCGGCTGGGAGGCGTTGGAAGGAGCGAGATGTGCACATTCTCCGGGGAGGGGGAAAAAAACACACACACACAACTTTTTTTGTTAAAGCAAAGCCTGTGCTCTCAGGAAGGAAGGATGAGGCGTGGAGCTCTGAATAGCCTCCCTCCGAGGAAGGAAGCAGTGATTTCTCTGCTGTTTTGTTTTGCACTTTCAGTAGAGGGATTCCAGAAGTCGCAGCTTGTGGATCATGACCTCCATTTTTGTCGTCTCTGCCCCCCCCTTCCCCCCCCCCCCCAAGCTGCTTGCCAAAGGAAGGGAGGGCGGGTGCTCTCTAAATAACACTTGGGCCTTTATGGGAATGTATCAGATGTTCCAGGCGGGAGGCTCGCTCGGGCGCTGGCTCGTGCTGGCTGGCGGACGGGCGCTTTGGCTCTCTCTCTCTCTCTCTCTCTCTCTTACTCGCTCACTTGTACTCCTTGTTCACTCGCTCTCTCCTCACTTGTGTCCTTTCTGTAGGATATAGTTAGCACTTCTTCTCGCCTTATATAGCAAGGTCTGGTCGTTACTGTGACCAGAGATCTGCCAACAGGGAAGGCTGCCAGTGAGCGTTGATCGGGCCAGTGTTTGGAATTTCATAAACGCTCCGACTTTGGGTACAAACCGCACATTAAGAACAATACGAAACTGTTTTCTTCCTCCCCACCCCCCCACTGTCTCTCTCTGTCTCTCCCTTCCCGAGCCTGCCCAGCTCCACCGTCTCCCTCTGGTTTTGAATTCCTCTGCCCTGCCCGGGCACCCGCTGCACTGGAACCTTGTTGATTTTTGCCACGTTTAATTTTTTTTTTTTCTCTGTCTCTCCGTCCGCTCCAAGACCACAGGCGGAGCCACGGCAGCCGGAGCCAGGACTCTGCGGAGGGGCAGGACGGACAGGTCCCAGAGCAGTTCTCAGGTCTCCTCCACGGCTCCTCCCCGGTGTGCGAGGTGGGACAGGACCCTTTCCAGCTGCTCTCTGCCACTGGCCCCGGCCAGCCAGAAGAGTCCCCGCAGCAGGGCGCCTGCCCCGACGAGGCCAGCATGCAGCTGGAGGAGCCGGGCGTGCACACTCCCGGAGCCGCCCAGCCCAGTGCCCTGGACCAGAGTAAGAGAGGGGGCTGCCCCACAGGCCTTCCCACCTCCAACAGCCAATCGCACCCCGAAACTTTGACTCACACCGCGTCTCCGCACCCTGGTGGTGCTGAGGAAGAAGGAGACCGGAGCGGGGCCAGGAGCCGAGCCCCTCCCACCAGCAGACCCAAAGCTGAACTCAAACTCAGCCGTAGCTTGTCCAAGTCGGACTCCGATCTCCTGACCTGCTCCCCCACGGAGGACAGCGCCATGGGCAGCCGGAGCGAGTCCCTGTCCAACTGCAGTGTTGGGAAGAAGAGGCTGGAGAAGTCGCCCTCCTTTGCCTCGGAGTGGGATGAGGTAAGGCAGACGTGACGTCACAGGCGCTGCGCGGGCGGCAGCCCCCCACAGCTCACCCCCCTGGGTGCCTACCCCCAGAGCCGCCTGGGTTACTTCCTTTGCCCCATGACAGCTGGGGTGTGTTCTGTCAGCCGTCGGGGAGACAACAAGGAAAAGCAGTCTGGGCAGGGGCTCCTACTGCCTGGGTCACAGAGGACAGAATCCTTAATGGTTAACTTCGGGTGGAGGCCCCCGCTGAGCAGGGCTGAGTTCCTTAAAAATGACATGCTGTTTGAAAATATTTGGATCCAATCAGAAGCGTTAGAGCATTCCCTGAATCCTCCAGGAGGAACGGGGCCACTTATGGAAGAATGGGGGGCTTTGGCAGAAAGCTGCTCTCAGTGGGTGGGAAGGGGCTTCACTGCCCCTCCCTCCTCTGTGATGATTCTTGCAGTGTTCCCCTGGAAGACCCGATGCCCTTACCAGCAGCAGGGTCCCACCCGTTCCCAAAACACAGATGAGCAAAAAGAACACCCTTTGCGTGTGAGGTCCAGGTTCCCTTCATTACCGTTGCTGCAGGATGGTCAGCATCACGTTGACTCACATAGTGTTTAGTGACCCTTGACGTGGCTTTTTAGGCAAACACTCAGGAAACGATAAAGTACTACCCTTGCAAGTGCCTGGGCGGGAGAAAGCAGCCCTTGAAGTGGACTGGGTCGGTCTCCCAGGAACATTTCCGAGAGATGAGCCTGGCTCTGCGGGTGGGGGGGAGAAGGACAGCTGACAGGCCCGGTTGAACAATACGTAGACCAAATGCCCACCAAATGCCCAAGCGTGCAAAGTATGAAACCAAAGCCAGCCCCAGCTCCAGAGTGGGCACAGGGCCGGGGCAGTTCCGACAGCTCCATTATGTCTACATGCGAGGAGGCTTACGACTACATTTGTTAGAGGCAGAGGGATACTCTGTCAAGAAGATTTTTACTTTTCAGAGTAAACAGAGTTCTGGAGAGCCTGGAAGGGGCCAGGCTGCAAGAAGGACAGCCCATCCGAGTGAAGTTGTTGTAGGTGTTGTGCACGTGTATGTTTGTAATTCACAGTTGCAGGCTCAGGCAGGCTTAGAGGCCGAGTCTGAGGTCCTTTAAGAGAAAGGCAGTGAAGGGTATGGGCAGTATGCTCTGAAGGGATAGAAGGACAAGGGGCCCGAGGGGGGGGTAGAAGAAGCTTCAGGAAAGGACTCAGAGAAGGGGATGTGGACTTGGAGCTGAAGAACCAAGTGTTTAACTAAAAATCCCTCTGGAAGCTAGTGGGTTGAAGACAGGGCCTGGCCCCAGAGAGAAGAGCAGGGGCAGAAGCATGGGGTTGGAGGAGTCGAGGCCCTTCCGCTTCTCTAGGTTGCCATGTTTGAATAGGGGCATGAGACCTGAGAGCCAGGGGTGAGATCAGGACCCGGCAGCGAGAGTACTTTACAGGAGATCCAGAAGGGAGTGCTGGATCTGACAGGCACCGTGTCTGACTCCTTCAGGTGGGCTGCAGGAGAGCTTTCTCGGCAAAGTAGGGGACAGTTGCTAAAGTGGAAACCAGGCAGGGGCAGCTTTGAGTGCTGCCCTTCATCTCTTCTCTTCTGGACCACCACCGCCCCCCTCAAGGAATCTTTCTAAACCAGCCTACCAAATGATCTCTCAATGAAGAGCTTTCCTGGGTACTTCCCCCCACCCCCCCTGCCCCCCGGCTTTCTGAGAAGTCAGTAGTACTAGGTGCTTTTTCATGCGCTGTTCTTGCCCTGCTAGCATGCAGGATTGCCTGGCAGGCCTTCCATTGAAGGAGCTTCATTATTTCCTCCTGAAGAAGCAAAGTGGACTCTCCGTGGCAAAGCTGAACTAACCTGGAGTGGCTGGTGGGGCCAGTCAGCCTGTTGTTTCTGGGCATCCAGCTGAGAAGAGGCTTATGCGTCTCATCCTCTCCTCACTCACCGATGATCTCACTGTCCGACATTTTGCCTTATGACAGTAAAGAGCAAATAAATCTGTCCAACTGTTGTGTACACTAGCAAAGTTCATCTGACAGTGACCTGTGCTGAGGTGCCAGGCAAGAGAAAGGCTGGCTGGGGTAGTTAAGACTATCTGCCAATTTGGGGCCCTGGTTCTCAGTGGCTTGACAATTGTGCAATCACGGGGCATCCTCCACTGTGGAATCCGAGACGGTCATCCTTCGTATGTGCGTAATACCGCTCATCATATGACAGTCTGGTCTCTGTCAGCTAACCAGGTTGACTAGTGAGGAGAGGGTGCGTTTCATTGGCAGCCAGAGCCTGCCGTGGGTCCAGGGCAACAAGAACTGTTACAGGTCTAAGGATGTGAGCCAGTTCTTTTTTTTTTTTTTTAATTTTTTGGGTTTTTAATTTGTTTTGGGCCATCACTGCCCTCTGGTGGTCGTGGGAGCTACCCAGCGCTGCTCCTGAGAGCCACCACTGGATTTGAACCGCCAAGCCCGCTGGCCACAGTCCCGCACTCAACCACTTATGCCACCGGGGCTCAGCCCCGTGTGTAGCCTTTCAACATTGCTTTTGAGTCATATTATACTTGGGTCTTATGGACATCCTCTCTCAAGAGAAACTGTAGAAGCATTTTCCCCCAGCGGCTGGCCTTAAACCCAGGACTTTCCAGGAACAGGGCCTGAGTGAATGTTGCTCCCAGCACCCCTATGCTGGATGACTTGGACAGCTTCACTAAGCCTCGGTTTTATCATGCCTATTTATAAAAAGGCGACCACATCTCTGTTTGTTTCCATAGTTGTTTTACCAAGCAGAGAAGGTGTATTTAAGCGCCTCACACAGTTTCTAGCGTCCAAAAGGAAATGGTAGAGTTCAATCTTACTATTGTGCCTGGTTGGGTCATGGGTTGTGCCTGAGCCCGCTGACCACAAGGTTGGCAGTTTGAAACCCCCAAATGCTCGAAAGGAGAAAAGTTAGGCTTTCTACTCTTATCAAGCAGGGGTGTCAAATGTCAAACTGGTGGCCCACAGGCCGCACGCGGGCCCCCGAGGTAATTTCCTGTGGCCCACGATGCTCTGAAATAAAATGAAAATAGAAAAAATTGTTTTGAAGAAAATAGTGCTGAGGGGAGCTCAAGACAATACCCAAATCCCTTGTGAACTCTTAGCCACTGACGGCGAGTCAAATCACAAAATCAAAGTTGCTCATTCTAATTGAGTGTGACACCCCTGCTATAAAGAGTGACCATCTCAGAAGCCCACAGGGGCAGCTCTCCCCTGTCCCGTGACTTGGAATCGATCTCTGGTGGCGAGTGAGCATGCCCGGAGCTTGGGAGCCCAGAAACGGGGGCGTGAAATATTCAGAGTGGCAGAGTGCACTGAAGGTGTTCTGGGGTCAGAGGGCAGGGCTGGCAGAGGAGAGGGCTATGGGAAGCGGTCAACCTGGCCCAGCCCAGAGATGGACGCTTGTTTCCCTTTGAGAAGAGACAAGAGAACCTAGAGAGAAGACTGTATTACAAAGACTTCTTCGATACGAACGGCCAGCAGTGGCTACTTGATGGGTTGGTTGTTGGGGAAGATTTCTTTGTGCTATTTGGGCCACCTGCTCACGTGGTGGAGTTGGGAACCCCGGTCTCCGGCACACACTGCTCCTTAAAACTCCAGCGTGCTGCCACCGACTCGATTCCAACTCCCCGAGCCCCGATAGAACAGAGCAGAACCGCCCCGCGGTTTTCTGCGGCGATAAATGTTTGCTGCCAGAGCAGGCGGCTCAACTTTCTCCGTCGAGCCGTGACTGGCCAGAAGCTCTGACAGCGCGTAGCCCACGATGCCACCCCCAGCGCTTCTTCCGGTTGTCTGAGCAGCCTGGACGCAATCCTGCCCGAAAGTGGATCGGGTTCAGGTGCGCTCGTGGGGTGGCATCCAAGGCTCTCTCCCCATTTGCGAGCAAATCTTTAAGGGCCACGGAGAAGCGGTCAAGTGTGCCTTTCCAAGGGCGCAGCTTTAGGAGCTCTGGATCCGGTCAAGTCAAAGCGCCCTGTCCTGGTGATCTGCAGGACTGAGACACTGCACAGACATAAGACTGTACGTGTACAGATAAGAAGGAAGGTCGCTGACTTTGTCTGCACATGGTTGACCTCTGTAACACGTGTTTATCCAAATGCGGGGTCTTGGGTGTTCACGGAATTGCTCTTGGCTTCTCCTAGCCAATTTCTGTGCAACTGTAGAGTCTTCTTCCCCTGCAGTGTCAAGGTCTCACCCAGATCTGTCTTGGTTGCACCAACCGTGTTACCCCAACCGGGGAGCTTCAAAGGGCTGAGAGTTCGTTTCTCAGGTCTAGAGTCCTAAAGTCCAAGTCAACTCTGGCCATGCAAGTGCCTTCTGAGAACCTGCCTCCTCCTGGTGTCTGCTGGCAAACCAGGAGTTCTTCTGTTTTCAGGAGGCTTCCACAGGCCCCCTCTCTCCATGGGTGCCGGCCTCTGTCTTCCCTGCAACCCCGTGCACTGCGGCGTGGGAGGGAGGCGACACTGCCCAGTGCTGCGCCAGTCTCACCGTGGTTAGTGTGGAGCCCACTGCTGCAGCCCCAGTGCCGGTCCATCTCCTGAGGGCCTCCTCGTTATGGATTCTCCACTCGACTAAGCCTGCTCTCCTTTTCCCGAACTCGTCCTACCTTATAGCATGTCTGGAGCGCGTGAGACACACAGCCTTACCACCCTCTGAGGAGGTGTACCTCTTTCAAACGGGGTTTTTTTCCCCCCCTGGCACTCCGGCGTGACTTCATCTTCTTCACCCACATCGTAATTCAAATGCCTCACTTTTTCTTCACTCGTCTTTCTTCGCGGTCCAGTTTTCACATCTGGGTCTTTTTGCTAGAACTCAGCAGTGACTCATTTTAGAATCCGCCCTAAGCTGCTATGACATTGTTAGCACAAGGGGCATTTCTGATTTCATACCGGATACCATCCACAGGTATTGGGACTGGGATCCTAACACATATTCTGGGAGAACACAATTTGACCCCTAACAAGATCTTTGTTCTCCGTCCTGGTATTCTGTTACATTGCTGTATCACAAGCTTGTGTTGGAGCCATTCTCCAATTGTTCAATTAGTTTCTTCTCAGGAAGCTGACCTGTAGGGGTTTCCCTATTGGGCCAAGGGAATCTTGAATTAACTGTGCCCCCTTCTCTGGAGGCCTCCCTCCCTCCCTCCTGTGAGGCTTCCCCTCACCACATCTGCTCTCTCTGGGTTCTGGTTACCAGCCCCCAATGCCTTTGGCCCTTCAGGCCTGGCTCCTGGCTGTGAGGAGTCCCTGGCCACCACCCTGCCCTTTGTTGTACCTTCTCAGCCCTGCTCAAACCCGCATGACCGACATCTTTCTTATACTCGCCACTGCCTGCTTTGAAAGCACCCTCTTTTTCCCTGTCCAAACCCAGAATGTTTTTTAGTTCTGTTTTTTTCCATCAACTCCAAGCAAGTCTCAATGACTCTGTGCTGGAGCAGTAAGTATGGCTCTTGCATGTAAATGGCAAATTAATCTTCATTTGTAAATGAGCCATGAGGCTGGGATGTTCAGGGAGTGGGGGAAGCTGGAGGCATTCATTCATCATGTGATCTGAAGCGCACTTCCCACGTCCAACTCCATTTTCCTGTCCACCAACCAAGTTAGCGGTACTGCCAGCATTTCAGCCATTTGTTCCTGGATGGGAATCAGTTTACATGCTTGTTTATCCTCTGTGTCTGCACCGTCTGACATATTCGCCGGTGTCCACACGCGCAGCGGCAATTCATATCAGAAATAGAGACCGTGTTAAGAAGGACAAAAATAACTTCCTGGTCAGCTTGAGGTTTAAACATATAAAAAGTCTTCCTGAGGGTCTGCGAGGCCTCTCCCATGCATGCCTTTGCATGGGATTGAAGTGTGCGCAAGAGAAAGCCACAGAAGACCGCTCATCTGCTTAGCATAAACGTTTGAGGCATTTAAAACTTGGCTGCAGCCTTAAGTGATAAATGCGTTTTGTAATCAGCTTTCATAAATATTAAACAAGTGGGAGATGGGTGACGCGCAGTCTTGCTTTGTATGCATTCCGATGAAACAGAGGACGCCTTCTGGTCAGGGACCTTGGGGGTGGAGGGGCCTAGTTTTATTTGCAAGGATCCTTGAGGGGAGCCTGGGGCTCTGGAGTCTCCTGGTGGGAAATGAAAGGGCAGCAGCAGGGAAGACACCCTTCCAGCCCAGGCCCCAGACACCTCGCCCTCTCCAGCTCCCTGTCCAGTGGGAGGCATGATGTCATCAGGAGAAATGCTGATTGGTTCATCCCCACAGAGGCTCTGCTTGCTTTTTAACCCGTGAAGCTTGGGTGTGCCCGAAGAGCGACAGGCAGGTAAAGTCGAGGAGCCAGGGGTTCAGTTTCCCTTGACACTGGCTGAGCTTCCCACACCATGTCCTGCGTGATGTATTGTCCGTTGTGCCCCGTTAAGCAAACATGCTGTGTAGGGTCATTCACCAGGCACAGCCCTTCCACGCCCCAGGAGAGCGTGGTGCTCGTGCGCCTCACACACCAGCCCTGCTGAAGCTGAGATGCACGCCTGGTCCCTGATGACACCTGTGCAGGTGCTGCTCTGATGGCCTCATGCTGTTATCACAGCCTCGCCTTAAGGATGGTTTAGTGTAACTCGACCCGCCTCTTGAGTGTCTTAGGTCTAGAGAGGTACGTCATAGACTCGACAGTCGGACAGACATTGGACTGCCATTAGACACACGCTTGTACCTCACTGTGTTGACTCCCATACACATTTGACCTAAAGATAGATTTAGGAAGCAAACGCGTCTGTAATCCAGGGACTAACTACACTTTTAAAATCTCTCGTATCTTGCCGTCGGTCTTGAGAAATCATTTTGGTCTCTCGCTGACAGATCCTAGCGATTTTTGCTAGCCTTGGTTACAAGCCCAGCTGAGGCAGTGTGCGGCCCTAGAGGGGGGCGGCATCAGAAGGCCACCCCATCTCTAGAGTAGCCCTACGCTGTCCGATAGGGTCACTGTGTGTGGGCTGTAGGTTTGGGTTTGGGTTTGGGTGTGAGTTGAGAGCCATCTATGGGGGCATTTCCATTAGCCACGGTGAGCACAGAAGAGACGCTGGTGGGTAAGCTGGAGTTCTGGGAAGCTGGCTGGGCAGGCAGCGAGGAGAAAACCATTGTGCGTAGCCCTCCCCTGCCCTGTTCCCTCTGAAGCCTAACTTCCCCTCCCTCCTCCCCTTCAGCCTTTCCTCTGCTCCTCTGGGGTTGCCTCCTGCTGCAGGGCCTTCCTTGCCTGTTCCGGGTCCTCTTCCCCTGCTCCTCTACCTTCTCTTCCGCCTTTATACTCTCCCCCTCCTGGCTTTGGCTCCCTGAGTTCTTCCTTTCCTTCATGTTCTGTGAGTGGAGTCAGGAGGCAGGCTTCTCCCAGCTTTTCCCTCTCAGCCCCAGCTACCGGAGTTTGTTCTCTTTCAGCTTCTCTCTGTCCCATTCTTCCCAGAGTTTACCCATTCCTATATTTCCTCACTCCCCACCACCACCACGCCCCCGCCGCCCCCATCCCCCAGTTCCATCTTAAACAATCTGGTTGTTGAAGAGAAGGCACCATCATGCCTCGTGGAGGGACTCTGGTATTTGGAAATTGCCAACAGCATGAGGATTTTCCATTCCTCCTTCCCTTTATGAGGTTTTCTTTCTCTCTCTCTCTCTCTCTCTCTCTCTCTCTCTCTCTCTCTCTCTCTCTCTCTCGGCAACAGATACTAACACGTATCCTAGAAAAGTAACACTATTGAGGACATCCTGGATGTCCATATGCTTCAGTTTATGTTTACATGCTTTGCATTCTGGGTCTGCATCTGTTTTTTTGTCTGTCTGTTTAGAAATAGCACCAGTAGATTTGCAGACCGAGTGATTGTACGCCGTTTCAGGCCTGACATGTGGGGGGGCCCACTACACCTCCTGTCTGTCAGGGGAGACTGGCGTGACCTAGGATGGGGTGCAGGTTTGAGGAGGCCTTCCACACAAAGACCTGGGAGGACAGGCTGGTGACCCCCTCCCAATAAGAGACCCAGGGGAGCATGGCCTCAACGCCATAGCTGAGCCGCGGTGGGCGCTGCACCGAGCAGCAGGTCTCTCGGAGGGGTACTAGATGGCAGTTGCCAATGTGCTCCGTACCTGAGCGTAACAACTAGTGGTATGTTGCCATGATTAGCAGTAACTCAATATCAAAGTATAGTTTTATTGTCATTGGCCGTTCGTCTACCCAATGTGCTGGATACCTGCGGTGAACTAAACAGACACAACCCCCTCACAGAGGGGGAGGAGGATTTAAAAAGGATAAAGAAGTAAATTTTATTGTAAATCAGCTGATGGTAAGAGTGTGAAAGAGAGAAATAAAGTGGAGAAGAGGGCTGGAGTATAGGGTCAGAGTTGGGCAGAAGGGGCAGGGGTCTAGGGGTTGATTGCAGTGTAGCAGGACAGCCAGAGAACAGGAGCCCTCTGAGAAAGCCGTGGGAGAGCAAGTTGGGGAGATACAGGAGGATGGAAGGGCACGCAAAAGTCAATTGGGCTCGTCTTTCTGTTTGCAGTTAATGTCCCCTCTAAGGAAAAATTAACATGCAATCTATACTGCTTTATATGTGAATATACCTTATCGCTTAGTTTTTACCTCTTTTCCCTCTCTCTTTGTCATTTTGGCCACTTGTTCTTATTTTTAGGAGGTGGTGATGTTCTTACCTCCCCGCGCCCCTTAACCGGTGCTGGATAATTAAACATACACCCTCCTTTCTGAGGCCTCCAGGTGAATCACCGTGGGAAGAACACCCGTGGGCTCTAGTCACAGGGCAGGGCCAGCCTCTCCCAGGCAGCCTGTTCTGCTCCCGAGCTCTCAGGACCCAGTCTCTGGCGCCACAGGGCCCACCTGTCCATAACTCAAGGCGGCCTGTTTATTTGTCTGGACAGGTGGAAAACTGCCTAAGCTCACTAGGGGCCTACAAATGACAATTTGTCTGGCAGTCTGTTCTTGGCTGTCCTAATTTAAACAGCCAGGAAGGCATCGTAAACTCAGTTGAAATGTTATGGTCTGTGCACATTCTGGTTCCTTTCCACGTTGGAGCTAGTTATTTTCAACAGAACCTCCCTAGCACACTCAGGAGTGCCCCATGTCTCTCGTGCAGGCTGCCAGTGCTCCTGGGTTTTACTGCCGGGGAACACC